>OY829915.1:110266873-110534398 GCA_963691935.1 Nephrotoma guestfalica
ATTATAAGACCACAATAACAGGGGCTTTCGCATAAATTGAAAAACGTTATCAGGAAAAAATGGCGAAGTCAAATACCAAAAATATTGGTTTTACTTAACAACGCTCGAAAGATTATGTCCGTTTTACAAATTCGAAAAAAGATTAAAGCGGTCGGTATTCACAAATAACGCGATTAACTTTATTCTCGAAAATAAAAATTACCAGAAAATTAAACACACGAATACTTTATGTATTTAGGGCGAATAGCACGATCTGTATAATTTATATCTAACAACAACAACATAGGTCTTGATTATTTATATTTTCGTGAACAAAGTTACTCGCTTTCGCAGTTCGTGTTTGGTGTGAATATCGCCTATGTGGCTTAGATTTTCAAATGACAGTGAAGTAATGTCCGCTGTATAAGACTATTTTGAAGAACAGGATAAATTATTTTGTTTTTATGGGTTGTACAAATTAATGGACAGCTGCCCATTAGCGTAGGCAAAGCTTGTACTTAAAAATAAAAATATTTTTGAAAAAACTAAAACTAAAAATATTTTCGAACAACTCCCCTTGTATTTGTCTCCCCTGGCCATTTTAGGAACTAATGGAGTTGTAAAGCGCTAACGGCTTTGGGAGTTATAACGAGAACGAGGGATTGGCTGCGCTTCCCGTACTGATCTCTCCAAGGTTTAGATTAACATTTTGGGAGGCGATAGGGTGTGTTATATACTAAAAGTTAGTCATATAATATATTGTAATATATTCCAAATAAATGTAATATATAAAATATTGGGTGTGAGAATAAGACTCCGCCCTTTCCGAATTGGTGTTGTTATTAGTATTGCTCACGTGTACTATGAATGGACAATACTGGTATTCTATAGTTCTTGATCTCAGCTGTCAACCGCAGTATGCAACATTTGGTTGAAGTGTAAACAACTAGTATTTTTAACTCCTTGAAAATGTCGAATGTTATTCCAAATAAAAATCATTTATGCGGGCAGTTTTATTATATTATTTTATTGCTAAGAAAAGTGCAGCAGAAACTTATTGTTTAATTGTGGGTATTTACGGTGAACATGTTCCATTGAATACAACGTGCAAAGAATGGTTTCGACGATTTAAAAATGATGATTTTGGCATTGAAGATTTAGAGCCTGGATAACCATCCAAAAAATTTGAAGATGCTGAATTGGAAACGTTATTGGCTGAAGATTTCTCTCAAACACAATCAGAATTGGCTGTAGCATTAAATGTAGATTGATCAACTACTGTTGTAAAACGTTTATAGAATTATCAAATGGTTCGAAAAGTTAGCAACTGGGTTCCACATGAATTAAAAGGAAGAGGCCTCGAATATCGAAAAACATTTGTGAAATGCTGCTTCAAAGACAACAAAGAAAAGGTTTTTTTTGCATCGAATCGGGATCAAAAAGGTGTGGTATATTATGAACTGCTGGAATCTGGTGAAACTATCAATGGCGTTGTCTACCGACGATGACTAATACGTTGAAGCGAGCTATAGAGGAAAAACGACCAGAATGGGTGAATAGACAAAACAAATTAATTTTTCAGCACGACAATGAAAAACCCCTTGTTGCAAACTTTGTGAAATTATTTAAAAGGACAGGACTGGAAAGTTCTACCTCATCCACCTTATTCACCAGACATAGCTTCTTCAGATTACTACTTAATCCGGTCGATGCAGTCGTCTCTGAACTTATAGGGCTTCCTCATTTGTTATCTTAAAAGTTCCCAGTTGCGGTAGTGGATCGCCATAGGGATCTTGAGGTTAGCGGTCGTCGAAAGATATTCTACTTTCACGGAAACATTTGTAAATCATATATTTTTTATATTTTCTTTGAGATAGAGGGCTCAGACTAGTTGAAAATCCTTCACGGTGTCAGTTCGTTTGGGTTTACTAAGAGGGAAGCTCTTCTCATGTGATCTGATTATTACTTTTTGAAACACCTTAGTTGCCTTCTGCACTCCACCACACGTTTTGATCTTTTTTTTGCTGAAGATCGCATTGTCTGGTGAAGATTGGATCTATAAGGCGTGGTCTGATACACCAACTTACAAGAGTATGAACTACTTTACAGACCAACAAAATGTCGGGTTTAATGATGAATTAATGATTGCAAAATCAAGCCAGAGAATGTTTAACTCTAACTCAAGAAGATTAATAAGGCATTTAGTTTGTATTTCTGGGGTTTCTAAATTCCTAAATTTCAACCCGAAATTTAGGAATTTAGAAACCCCAGAAATTAAGGAAATTAAGATTAAGGAAAATGAAATTAGGAAGTGTAGGACCGTCTTACTTAGACTTTTAAGGTAAGAGTAATGTCTAATAATCCCTTCTTGAGGACGTCAAGAAGGTTTGTCTATTACTCCCTTTTCGTAGAATTAGGGCAGAAGCTGATGAATAGTCCAAAATATCGCTGTCTTTTGGATGAATATCTGAGCTACCCCTGCATACATGGTGTGCATTTGTATCACATCATACAATGATCTGAATATCATTGCGATCTGCGTTCATTCAACGGGCTTCATAAACACCGGAGATGAAAGATGGAGGGCGGAGTCGTATAATCATATTATTACTAATATACCCGTATATACAGTTTCTTGGTCTTGAGGTTTTCCAGATAGGACGGTACCTGAGTTCTCTGGATTGTGATATATGATATATGAAAAGAGACGTACAGGCCAACGGTGGTGATCCTAGGTATATTTAACACGTTCCTGCAGTAAGCGTAATCCAATATCTAAAGTATATTTAAACATCGGGAGGTATGGGTTCGAATCCCAGTAGGGGCAGGATGCAAAATGAATGTTTCTTCATCTGAGTACGATCATTATCAAATTTGTATGTTGTTTAATACCAGAGTTTAATTGTTAACCATTATAAACATTGTTACATAAGTGAACAATTGGTCAATTGCCCTCAAAAATGAATTTTAGTAATGGATAGGAAAGTAATAGCATTGAGCTGAGCGAGCTTGGTTTTAAAATATAATGAACTATTAAGCAAGATAAATTAAATCGAGTCTCGTATGAATTTGAAATTGGCAAATTTAGAATCGGAGCTAGCTACACATTAAGGAAATCTAGAACAAATACATTTTGCATTAGTGAAGCGTATTGATTGTACTGCGCGTGCCCTTTATACATGTAACATACAAGTTAGCGATGTACCTACTCAATAATCAAAATTTAAAAGGTTGCGTTTGGCAATCGTGAGTACTATTGGTCCTTTAACCGCTGCCTAGTTAGCGCCATACCCAAAGGTGCTTATCAAATTAACGAAAAGTGGTGCTCTTGAGTTTCCTATATATTAATTTGAATAAAACAATTTTCTCAAGATGAAACTTTAGTAATCGATGATTGCATTAAATATACGTCAATTGTTGGCAACAGTAATCAGTGAATAACAATTTAATTAATATAAAATAGTATTACATTTTGTTTACAGTTATTGGCTCTGTGAATGTTATGATATCTTAACATTCACAGACAGTTGGATGCTCTACCCGTGTTACTTTAGGTGTTTTGTTTTTAGTCGTTTTAGTCAATGCCACCTTTACTACAGGCCTCTAAGCTAAAATGATGACGAAACGCTTCAACATATTGAACGATCCAACGGTTCAACATATACCGAGTGACTGACACGAAGTGTTACTAACTTCAGACTGTCATTACTGTCAAACCAGTGATGACAGAGCGCTCAGATTTACACTAATGACAGTTCATTCCATTGTTTACAAGCGTACACAAGCATTTTAGTGGGAAATATTCAGAAAAAAGTTATCCGCAATGGAATTCAAGCGTAATAGTGTGATTGCTCTATATTTGGCTGGAAAACCACAGCCGCAGATTGTTAACCATTTAAAACATCTGCATGTGAATAAAATGTTTGTGTATCGCACCATAAATCGTTATAACGGTACTGGCAGCATTGCAAAACGGCATGGTGGTGAACCGAAACGCACTGCAACATCGCCGTATATCATTCGGAAGTTGAAGACCAAATTGGCTCAGAATCCGCGCCGTATCGGCAGAAAAATGGCTCGTGAGGCGAACATTTCACTCGAACGGATGCAGCACATATTGAAAGATCATCTTGGAATAAAGGCCTTGAAATTCCATAAAACGCATGGTCTCACCGATGCTCAAAAAAACGTTAGAGTGAAAAGAGCAAAGGAGTTGTTACGCTTGCACGAAAGTGGCGATTTGCCGAATTTGGTTTTCTCCTATGAGTCACCGTTCGTTATTGAGCAATATGTGAACAAGCAAAACGACCGGATTTACTTGCTCTGCCGTTCTACTGAAAATTTGGACCAACGGATTGCCACTCGAAACCAAGCGCCGCCGATGGTGATGATTTAGGCCGCCGTAACGGCCGAAAGCCGTTAACCGCTCGTTTTTTTGGACCGTGGCATCAATATAAATGCTCAAATTTATCGAGCTCATTGATCATTGCGCGTCAATCAAGATTGGCTGAGAAACAACGTTCCGCGGATCATTTCCACTGCCCAATGGCCACCAAATTCACCGGATGCAAATTCGCTAGATTTCTCGGTTTGGGGTATTTTGAAGAGCAAGGTTGGGACAAAAAAATATCAAAGTGTCGATCATCTCAAGTAAGCGCTTCGCCGGGAATGGGCCAAAATACCGCAGAGCCACTTTCGTGCTGCATGCAATAGCTTTGTCGGCCGTTTGAAGGCCATAATCGCGGCTAAGGGTGGCCAAATCGAAAACTGCTAATGCAATTCGAAAATTTAATTATTTGTGAAATTTTTTTACTTTGATTCAATAAAATTCATCAAAAAATAAAAATTCTGTGGCATTTTGTTTTGGTGACACTTTGTGTCTGCCGCCCTGTACTTATTATCCAGGTGGCAGATAAATTTTAAAAAACAAAATTACAGTATAAAATATATTTAGTTGTAATTATTACATCGATGTAGAAGGTTATTCGTTTTTTATTTTCGTTTTCAATTGTTTTCTAGTTGTTGTTTCTCCATCTCGTTCTCTTAACCCTTTCGTGGACACGTCGGTATATAGCGTCGTTTCAATTGACCTACAGTAGGACTCGTCGGTATATACCGACACAAACAAAATAATAAATAAAAACACTGTCGTTGTTTTCATGCAATAAATTTGAATGTGGTTTTTGTGCCCCAGAGAAAGCGTTTCTATTTCATTGTGCCCCAAATTATTATTTTTTGTGATATAATCTATACTATAACCAGTTTGATTAAAATGGTGAAGAATCTAAATTATAGAATGTGTCATGTAACAAATATCCTTAAATAATTGTGCGTCCGCGAAAGTGTTAAAAAAATCAAAATAAATTTTGACAACAAATTACAAAACAATAAAAATATTTTGCTTTCTCCATTTTTTAGTGTCGTACAAACTGATAAAGTCGAAGGATATGCGTTTCCTAATTTCTTGTTTGTAAAGCATGTACATTTTTATTTTAGATTATGCCTTTTTTGTCACTTTTATTTTACGTATGACACTAAATACATATTTATTTTTTAATTTGCTTGTCAACGACGATAAAGTGTTTAATAATAAAAAAAAGATACATGTTGATGTCGCTTTGCGTGTTACGAGTTGGACCAAACATTTCTGGAATTTCTGTTCCAAATGGCATATAACTTTAATTTACTTTATATATCATTAATAAAACTGATTATACACAGGTTTACTGGAAATTAAAATTGTATTTATTTTCTAGACGATTAAAAAAATTAAAGTTGTGAAATAACCGTTGGACTTTCATAAACTAATAATAAAATAAATTTAACTTTAATTTTACATTTAATTAAAACTTTTAAGTTAGCCATTTCTTAATTTTCAAGAATTGATTTTTAAATTTTCTGATAGTTGTTTAATTTTTAAAGATTGATCTCGGGTGGTAAAGGGTATTTATCATAACATTATTATGGCGCCCTTTAGCTTTAGACATAAATTGAAGTCATGCGCAAAAAATGAGAGTAGTGAGAGGCCAGTAGTAAAGGTGACAAGGCTGGGTGCCTTCTTCTTCCGCTAGTTTTGACTAACACAATCTTTAATTGCTCCATCTTCTCTTTAATTGGTCTTTGCGTTTTAAATTGTGTACTGGAAAAGAGTAATGGTAATGTAAAAATTGCGTGGGTTGACTTTCACTTGATCGCGGCGACAAAAACTTGACTTAAACCGGAAGTGCCTTCGAATGCAGTACATATCGCAGGTTTTGTGTTGATAAGGAATGATCGCTTGGCTCATGCCTTAGGTGTCGCTATTTACATATGAGATTAGGTAAAGTGAAAACGCATCGACCTGTCATCTAACGAAAGTTTGGAATGTGTAATTTATCGCGCTTCTTTAATGGATTTAATTATCACCTAGAGTTCATCTTCCAGTAGCATCAGGCAGTTTGTATACCTTGATCTCTATTCTCGATCGGGACTTCATTGGTTTTCTGGATGCTGCTGAATATTTCAATACAGGTCCTATAAAGATAAAAAATAATATCCTCTGTATTGCTCTAAAATTTGTCTTCTAAATAAATATATTCCAGATTTATACAATAAACGTATACCAATTAAAACTTTTGTTAAGAGCAAATCTATCTTATCGCAGTGATTGTTGAATTCGCAGATAGAACTAGCAATAATTGATATAACGGTTTGTCTTAGACGGGGTAACCACCGGAATGAATTGCTATATTCAATCGCTATGATGAATTGCTATATCATTGATTCGTTTGAGCAGTATTAAAAATCTCCGATGATATCTTCCGTGCTTTAGAATTTCTTCTGATTTTTTGGATTTTTCTTTCCGCAAAATGTACTAAAAACATTGAGGATGAATTAACTTCCCGAATCAAGCTGCTGAATCAATCAGGCAGCATTTTAGTAATCGAATGCAGTTTGCAGAATACTATGACAGAACAACGTATTTCAGAGCTGCACGTTGGGTTCCACAAGATTCCGTTTCTAGGTCCCCCTCTTTTTTTATTTATTATAAACGGTATTGTTTCTACTATTAAGCACTATGCAATATAATTATCACTTGTACGCTGATGACTTGCAATGTTTTTTAAATAGAGATGCTACTACCGTATGTGAAATAACTGCGTAAATAAATAGTTTATTAACATCGTCACATGTACTGGAGACGTTTTAGAACGCATTTTCTCTTTCTCTGAGTGCCAGTTGGTCTCTTTTATTTTTACCTTGCACCTCCAATGGTTGTGCATTGACGTTTGTACTACAAGTCGGTGTGACATCGTTCCCTAAAAGTACGAATGTTCCCAATAAATTGATGTTTTCTAGATATGCCGACAATGCCTTCAAGCCTCCAATTCGTTAGCAATATCGAAATCTTTTCTCAAACGTGGTTTCATTATTTACTTCGTTTAAATTTTCCATAAAGAGTTTTGGTTTGCAGTGCAAAACAGTCACATCAATAGATTCCTACATGTATTGATATAAGGCTACTTAATCTCAGAGATCGGCTATATAACGGAACAAAAATCCATTTCTCGGCACTATAAATTTCACCTTATATTCGGGATTATATTTTATGTTTCCGTGGTACTGGTATTCACCAGTTTCTGCCATTAGCAGAGGTTAAGGATCTAACTTACGCATAAACGATAGTTGGAATCGGATTTTCTACTAGATAAATCTAATAAAAAGTCGTCATTTTCCATTACTTGCCTCAACGTGTAATAAGTAAACTTCAAATAATAATTTTTTAAACTTTCCAAAAAATATTTATATTTCATTTATTCTTTATATTTTATT
Organism: Nephrotoma guestfalica; assembly: GCA_963691935.1. Taxonomy (NCBI): domain Eukaryota; kingdom Metazoa; phylum Arthropoda; class Insecta; order Diptera; family Tipulidae; genus Nephrotoma; species Nephrotoma guestfalica. Next base: position 110,274,665 of record OY829915.1, read on the forward strand.
TAGTCGTCCTGGAATATTAGTCTTAATCAATGATACAGATTGGGAGTTATTGGTAAATTAATATTATTCGAAAAAATTCAATTTTTTTAAAACTAACCAATTTTTGATTTCAATAGGGTGAGTTAGATTATGAACTCCAACCAAAGGATGAAATAGTTTTTATATCAACGCTCCATGGTGGATAATCCAATTTTTATTATTATTTTATTTTTATATATTTTAATTAAATTATGTTATTTTCTGAAGATAGGTTTCTTTTATAAATAAAAAAAATAAAACTCTACTGGTAATACTCTTGTTTTGTTGAAATACGGATGGTCAAGTTTCACACATAGATGGTGCTAACGATACATCTAGTTGTCACTTATGTCAGAAGTTGTGTTTTGGTCATAGCGTGGACAGTTGTTAACGATAACCAGTTGTAATACCAGCACATATCGCAATGCAAAATTAATTTTTCTTAGAACGAAAATGTCGAGTTTTGTGCCAAATAAATAGCATTTGTGGGAAGCTTTGCTTTTCTGCTTTAATTTGAAAAAAAAATACAGCTGAAGCACGTCATTTGCTTGAGGAGGCCTACGGCGAACATGCTCCATCAAAACTTCCTGTAAAGGTTGGTTTAAACACTTCAGAACTGGCGATTTCGACATTGAGCACAAGAAGCGCTCCAGAAGACCAAACACATATGAAGACATCGAGCTGCAAGCGTTATTGGATGAAGATATTACGCAAACTAAAGATCAACTTGCGGAGGCATGCAATAGTTGACAGATGGAAAATCGAAGAGCCACTTGCGAAATTTTACTTTCACGCCATGAAAGAAAGAATGAGAGGAGGATCTTTTTTAAGAATGCCAAACACAAAAAGTCGTTGCTTTCACCTCTGCGTTTGGTGGGACCAAAAAGGAATCGTGTACTATAAGCTGCTGAAACAGGGCGAAACTGTCAATGGGCAACGCTAACGACAACAACTCATCAATCTGAACGAAGCCTTGCTCGAAAAACGGCCAGAATGGGATACGAGACACGAACGATCGATTTTGCAGCACGACAACGCTCCATGCCATCGCACTCCCATCGTCCAGGACACCATCAAAACGCTGAGATGGGATCTGCTACCGCACCCGCCTTATATTCGCCAGACCTGGCCCTCTCGTATTATCACTTGTTCGCGGCTTGGCAGGGCTACACTTGGCCAGTTTCGTAGAAGTGTAAAATTGGTTGGATGAATGGTTTCGGCCCAAAGACACGTCGTTTTATCGTCATGATATTCATGAATTGCCAGAGATTTGGCAAAAATATGTAGATAGCGAAGGATAATACTTTGAATAAACCATTTTTTATACTTCTATTGAAATTTTCCAGTTTTCATTTAAAAAAAACCGGAAATTTAGTTGCGCACTCGATACTAGTAGCGTTGAATTGTGACACAAATCGATCCGGTTTATGTATACGAAACTAAACAGGTAATTCAAATTAATTATATGTGTGTGTGCCAAGTGACAATATGAACTGGAAAAAATAATTCTTCCACCACCTGTAACCTTAACAATTAACATAACATTATATTTTGTTTTTATTGTGGAAAAATAACGTTGAACCCAAATATATGGTAATAATGAAAAGATCAATGTTCCTTGCCGCTCTTCCTTTAAGATTACTTTTTTTCTTACGGTTTATTTTGACTTCAGGGTTGTATGATACAGATATTAAAAGATAGAAATCATATACGAGTAATACACATAATAATTTTATAAAATATATTAAATTTTTATTATATAACCCATATTGACCACATTTTACATTTCCATATAGTCTAGCTCTAGAATACAAATTTACGTATAGCAAAGTGTAGAAAAATTTATATTGAATAACCAAAACTTGTACATGGAAAACTACCAAAAGGCAATAATAGCTAACACCATCACTATCAACCACATACACATAAATACGAAGAAAAGACTATTAAAACTAATATTCATAATTTTTAATGTTAAGGGATATGAAGAGTGTAGGGTATATATAGGGTATGGTATACTCGTAGAGTAAGTAGCTATAGAATCAAGTATAACCACTAAAACCAATTATCTTAATAATAACAGTAACACTTAAAATTAATTTTTCTTAAGAAACCAAAATATATTTGTGTACATGGCATCTTCTTGAATAATTTTAAATGCCATTAGACGAAACTATTTATACATAGTTGGGTGTAGAACATCTTGTCGATAAATTTTCTATTGACAATTCTTGTAATAGTTATATTACATGAGGGAGCTTGAGCAGGATTGGTCGGTTAGTAGAACAAATTAATTATATGACTTGTATACAATTTATATGACAGATTAGGATAATAAAATTGGTTTTTTGTAGTACTATGTCTTTATATATATATAATCGCAAGGCACGATATTCTTCTACATATTGTAATAACGATAAAACACGATTGTACAAAAAAATTGGATATAAACTTTGATAAATATTTTGTCATTACATAAGGTGAGGAATATTCTAATATTTCTTGTTAACTATTTCAATTTGTAACATATTTTACATACATGATTTATTTATCTATAAAGCAAATGTTGGCAAGAAAAAATTACTTTTATATGATAATATTAGGTTATTTGTTATTGATTTAATTCAACTAATATCGTAAGGTACATAAACTAATTTAGAGTGAAGCATATGTTGTTATTATATAATATTTTAATGTCTTCTCATCACGCGTGATCAAAGTGGATTCAAGAGTTTTGTGAACAAGTTGTTTGACTTTACCATTTAACTACTGGTAAAAATTCAAATGGCATACAAACCTAAATTGTTCACAAAACCAATTTTACAAAATATGCAAATATGTTTACAGGGTGGCTGAGACAAAGTGTTACCAAATGAAAACGCTGTAATTTTTTTAATTTTGATTATTTTTTATTGAAATTTCGTGGAATATGTTGAAAACATATTACATTTTATGATTTTATGTTACTGCTCGATATGACCTCCTTTGGCTCTGATTATTTGATTCAGTCTTCCATAGAAAGCATTGCATGCTGACAGAACGTGAGCTTGCGGAATTTTATTCCATTCTCGAACAAGAGCTGACTTCAATGCATCAACACTTTCGTATTTTTTAGTGGACACCTTACTCTCCAAAATGGACCATATGGAGAAATCCATGGGATTCATGTCTGGTGAGTATGGTGGCCATTCTTTCGACGAAATCAGCCGCGGAACGCAATTTTGTAAAAATTGCTGTGTCGCTCGAGCTTTGTGTGACGGTGCCGAGTCCTGTTGGAATGTCCAACGGTTCGTACCAAAGTGTTTACGTGCCCAAGGTAGCAAAGCATCGTTTAGGATCTTTTGGCGGTACACCTCTTGGTTTACCTTGACTCCATGTTCGATGAACACCAGAGGAGTGCGTCCATCTGCAGTCACTGCAGCCCAAACCATAACATAAGCTGGTGATTGCTTGCTCTTGGCAACTCTTGTGTCCAAATTATCGTTGGACTTGTGCTCTAACCAAACACGATAATTTTGTTTATTCACATACTGTTGAAGGTGAAAATTTTCTCATAAGAAAAGACAATTTTTGGAATCTCATCACGTTCGGCCAAGGCCTTCAATGCTCGTGTTCTTTCAAGCCCAACCTTTTTTTGTTCCTCCGTAAGATCTTGAACTTTTTGTATCTTGTAGGGCTTCAAGTGTAGTTCATTTTTCAATATGGTTTAAATGCTGTATCGTGAAACATGTAGACGTGCGGCTAATTGATTGGCACTTTGACGAGGATTTCGTTGGATTCGTTTCTTCACATTTCGTATCATTTCTTTTGATGTTGCTGTCTTTTTAGGACCGCCTCTGTTGCGTTTAGCGATGCTACCAGTTTCGTTGTATCGAGTTATGGTTCGATACACAAACATTTTATTCACATTCAAATGCTGGAGCTGACGTACTATTGCTGTTTGTGAATTTCCACCCAAATACAGTGCAATTACACTATTACGTTTGAATTCCATTACGATTTTTTTATGAAGATATTAATTTAGAACAATTATTTGTTGACCACATGTAAACAACTAACCAAACTTCAATCTGTCAAAAAATTGACGCGCGAAAATGACAACTACACAAATGAAAGCAGAGTGAAGTCAGTCACATTTGGTCTCAGCCACCCTGTATTTATAAAAAATAAATATCGGTGATGGGATAACAAATGTTGTAAAGCAGCTGTTTCCAAGTTAGAAGCAGCCAAGACGTGGGTCTGTCTGGGGTGGGTTTGTTTCAAGACGTTGAATCAAGAGGTTCGTTAAATAAAAGTATTTAAGCTAGGAATAGATGTCTAAAGATCTATTACTAGTACGTGACCTACCTACGAAAATTTCGTGACCGGCAGCCTCACAACCTTCTCGCAAGAATTAACAAGCTGTGAAAGGCTTCATAGTATCCATCACAAAAACTATCTCGGTAATTGTCACGGGCTAAGCTTTAAAATAAGGAACACGGCACGTGCTTAGCCAACTACGACCTGGGATCTTGAAAAGCTCTAGAATGACAAACAAAACTACAAACTCGACGTGTTAGCATTAAAGAGCTTGGATGATCAGGAAATTCACGGACCATCAAGCTCGTGCTTGCTCTATTACAGCGGTCAGAATGGAGGCTTTATTTGGAATTTTCTTACTTATACATATATATATATAGATGCGTACAACAGAATGTCACCGACCGAATGGCACAGTGATTAAAGTTTTGGATCGGGAGGTACCGGGTTCGAATTCAGGGGCAGGTTGTAAAGGGAATTTTCATCAACAGATTACGATTTGTGATGAAATGGAACGCATCTATGACCCCTGTCAGAGTGCAAAACTCATACCAGAATGTCAGTGACTCCTGGCCAATCAATATGCGTTTTTTTATTTCTCTGAAGAGTTCATCGAACTAATCGCAGTCAAGCATCTGCGTATTTTACAAAATAATCAATGCGCCAATACATTTTCATTTAAATGACATCCTGAGAACTTAAAGCATTTATATAATAATTTAGTCTTGTTTTTTTATTAATTAGTTTTCACTTTTAATATAAATAAATAATAATTTACAATTAATTAAATTGGAATAACAATCACTACTAAAAAAACAACAAAGCTTTGCCACTGACTCCATGAAAAATAAACAAATTGAATGTAATGTAAATTATTTTTAAAATTTCAATTTTAAAAACTAACTAGTGATAAAAGCACACAAAAGTGAAAACATCAAATTTTTGATTTTACTAATGTAAACACTGATCATTGGCGTAATCATTATTTGTGTATTGCTTTTTCAAGCGGTAAAACTTTTTCTTCAACTTCATATACTTATTTATTTCATTGTTAATCCTCGACAGCTTATGGTACTATTCCACTAGGAAACAGACAAATTTTACAAAATTTTTGCAGAAAACATGACAAAGACAAGAACTACAATTTGCATTAGCGCGACTGAGATAAAACATTTTTATTTTATGGTATAAAAAGTTGGGGAAATTTTGACATCATCGAAAACTAACCTATAAAGTATTTAAAAGATATAAAAAATCTTTATTTTTGATGTTTGACAATAATTTTATATCCCAAAAATTACTAAAAAATATTATTTTTATTTTTTCGATGAAAAAACATATGCATTTTAATTATTTTGAATAATTTACGAAACTATCGAAAAATTGGTTTACTATAAATCATGTGAGGGGAAATTTTTGACAAGTTCATATTAACCTAAAAAAATCATTCAGCAGCCGAAAAAAAATCAAACAAAAATCGAAGTGTCAGATTTTTTAACCCAAAAAAATATAGTAAAAGTCAGTTCAGTCTTATATTTGTATCAAAATACTTGTATAAAACTGTGTATCGGTTATTGAAACCGGATAATAACAGCGGTGATGAGGAAGTGGATGATTTGGATTGTGAAGAAAAGGATAATACGATTACATTAATCATTTGAGTGCTATCGAACGAACATTGAAATTTTGATAATGTTGAATGATGCCGATCTTATACAATTTGTCTCAGCTAAACCGATCAATTTCTATTTGACTGCTTCTGAATACATGTAGAATGAGAAATAACAGAATCATTCCGACTGTGTAAGCAAATGTACCAAATTGGTATTTTATATTTTTACTTTCAGTGCGAGAACAATTAAAAGATTTAACGAAACAGTTCGATAAATTAGAAAATGATTGCAAAATGTTGGGCAAATTGTCGGGGAGGTACACAATTGAATGAGGATAAATGTAAGTACATACCTCCAATATGTCGGTGATTCAGTGAAATGATGTTTTATGTTATCTATATTTTTATAGTGATTGTGAAGGCAACAAACGGGCCACGATATGTTATTGGATATCGACGTCAGACAAGACAAAATTGAAGGCTGGAACTAAGGTAGCTTTAGATATAAAGTGCTCGTTTAATAAGTGAAGTGTTTAATTACACTCGTGATCATCAACCGTGCATTATATTACTGGATGAAATGAAATTGATGCAATTGGAAATCGTTGTTTTTCCGAAGCTACATCAGTCGATCATAAAATTCAACGTACTCTAATGGTATACGTAACGTACTCTAAATACGTACTCTAAAAATTTTTTAATAGAAATATAACCTAAAAAAATTAAATGCAAAGTGAAATTTCAAGAAGGCGAAAAAATATTTAAAATGTAGTGTGAATTCCTCCAATATTTTTTTCAATTTTATCCAAAAAAAAAAAAAAATTTATTGTGTCGACACACCAAGCACAAAAAATTTATGTTTCTACCATAAAAAAATCAAAAAAATAAAAGTTTGCTGAGAGTAGGGATTTTTTTTTCATTTTGGTTGCCATAAAAAATACTTTGTTTGATATTTTTTATTTATAATTATGGCAACCAACTCAACAACAACAAAACATTTTAGAAAAAAAAAAATACCGATGTACGGTTCACACACCGAGAGAATCTATATTTTTATCTCGTTCTAGTTTTCTGCAAAATAAAACGCTGTGTAGTGGAATAGACCCATTAATCTTTTTTGTTAGTTGAATCGGGCGAGTATTCGACTTAATCTTGTTTGTTAATTCGGAAACTAAACCTTGAAAAGTACCAATCTTCAATCAATCTACCGATTTTATTTATGCCAGCAACTACTAATTTCGGTTGTATTTTAAACTTTGCAGCACATTACTGGATTTGTTGAACGGATGCAACTCTTTTTTAAATCGGGACAGAATAGTTTTGTGATCCGATTTAGAAAAATCGTCGATATGAAATTCGAAAGTCATATTAAATCGCGTCCGTAATGATATGATCAATAACAGTTCCAATAGTGTTAGATACTCGGGTAGCATATTCGTTAAATATATTATTTAAGTTAGTAATAAGAGCATTCATTCTCATTATCGTTAGTGGCCGATTTGAATCGAATGTGTCGTACACCCCCGTGTTGGCTAACACTTCTTTCTACAGTGATTAGTATTTAATTTATTAGACGTCAAAAACATTTCACAGTCATTTCGGAGTTAACGTCTCGCTGAAAATGCTTATTCTTCCATTCTCCTGTAAATGCAAAAACAAATATACATTTTCTTAAGTATTTAATATATTTATTTAATATAAAGTATTTGCGGTGAGATATTAATTTAACTATTTAATTTCTATTTGACAATCATAAAAGTATTTGTTTGTAAAACTATTTCGTTTACTGTAATAAAATTAAATCTCCTAAATGCTATCTAAATGATGTACATTTATATATACATATATGTATATGATTATTACTTACTTTTATAAAATTCACTAGAGTTAAATGTGCATGCCGTAAAGCATATATATAATTTTTAGACTGAGGTTAAGGTAGGAGATGAGGAAAGTTTGACCTGACATTTGAATGAAGATTTACATTTTAATAAATGGGACGTAATTCTGATCCTTAAATTATTTATTTTTTGGCGATGGTTATATCAAATATAATATTGCCGATTTCATATAGATATTTTCGACAAATTTTATTTTAATAAAGCGCACGAATGCACAGTAACCTCATCATGTGTAGATTTATTTCATTAAATAAAATTAGCTAAGACAAATATTCAACGTGACATCTACTTTTCATGAATAAAAGTTTACGATTTCAATAATATCTGTATTTAGATGACGCTACGGTTGCCAATCGACGCCGATGATCACGTTATTGTTATGTTTTGTTATAGTAGAAATATGGAAATGGGAATTGAAGTAAGACGAACAGATATATAAAAAATTATTTTTTATTTTTATTTTTTAGAGCAATAAATGCTATGAAAATAAATTTTTATTTTTTCCTATGAATGTATGCACTTTAATAAACCTTTAATTTGGTATGTACACACATTCAAATATTTTGGTTTTGAAAATGACGTAAAAGTAAAATTAGAATACATAATGTATTGTTGTTGTTTCTAAAAATTATTTTTCCTCGCCCTTTAAATATTATGAACAGGAAAACGAAATTTTAAGTTCCTATTGTTTCTTTATTATTTTGTGTACTGTCGACTGCAAAATATTTTAATGATAATATAGATGATTATTAATATAACATATATTTATATTATAATATGAAATATACATTAATAATATTAAAATTGCAGGTAGCCAAGTTTTTTAACGATTTAAGTATGAACTGAAGTGTGGGCAAATTAAATAAATCTTAAATTTTTAATATTTCTTAGCAATTGAACAGATGAAGATGATTAAATTATGTAATGAAAGTTTGATATCTGGAAATTTGATCCTAAAATTATTCCGGATTAGTTTGTCGAATGAATAATTTCAACTTATTTGGTTTAGGTGGGATTATTTCACTTATTCGAGCGATGTTCTGGAACATGGAAATAGTTAACTAATTTTAATTCGAATTGAAAAATCTAATTTGATTGGCAGCTTTCATGTTATGAGTTTTTGGTTTAAGTTATGGAATAAGTTTAAACCAAATGAAACTAGTAATTTCAAAACCAAATTTAATAAATGATTATATTTTGATTATTTAACGATTGCTATTTAAGTTTCTAGATAATCGTCAAGCAATTAAATGTAAGTTAATTGAATGAATTTTTAAAATTTGAGCAATTGAAAGAAGCTTGGAATGAAAATGAGATTTTATTATTTTTTTCCAGTAAAATTCCGTCATACGGGTTACTTAGTCTGATGTTCTTAACCTTTATACTAAGTAAAGCAAACTTTTGTTGAAATTTTTTGTAACATTTCGCATGAACCCACGTATGTGAAGTTATCCCCGGATTTTATCCCCGAAATTTAAAAAAATTAATCAGGCAACACTAACATAATTATATCCCTCTAACTCTTGTGTGAAGTTATCCCCGCCCCGTTTTATATTATATTTTATTCCAAATACACTTCATATGTGAAGTTAGCCCCGAATTTTATTATATGAAAAATCAAAATGTATATTAAAATTATTTTAATATGCAAATCACACAAAATAAATGTAATAATTTAATAAAATGAAGTAAAATAATTTTTAATGTGGCAGGATTAAGATAATTTGGTTATAGGACGAAAAAACACATATCTCACATTTAGGAAAAAAATAAAAAAATCGAACCGTTGCAACTTAGCGAAATTAGGCTCCGACCAAAATATTTCCATGTAATACATTTTTCACCAAAAATAACATTTTAATTTGACATGAAAAAAGTATTAATTTGTCGGATCAGATCTATAAGATTATGAGATGGCCAGGCCCATACCTCACGTTTTGCGAAGTATGAACAAAATCTTACCGTTGCAACCTAGCGAAATTAGGCTCCGACCAAAATATTTTCATGTAATACATTTTTGACCAAAATTTACATTTTAATTTGACATGTAAAAAGTATTAATTTGTCGGATCAGATCTATATGGTTATGAGATGGCCAGACTTAAACGTACCTTTTTGCAAAATATGAACAAAATCGTACCGTTGCAACCTGGCGAAATTAGGCTCCGACCAAAATAAATAAATAAATAAATAAATAAAAAATTTTCATGTAATACATTTTTGACCAAAATTTACATTTTAATTTGACATGTAAAAAGTATTAATTTGTCGGATCTATGCTATATGGTTATGATATGGCCAGGCCCATACCTCACTTTTTGTGAAGTATGAACAAAATCGTACTGTTGCAACCTGACGAAATTAGGCTCCGACCAAAATATTTCCATGTAATACATTTTTCACCAAAATTGACATTGTAATTTGACATGTAAAAAGTATTAATTTGTCGGATCTATGCTATATGGTTATGAAATGGCCAGACCTAAACGTACCTATTTGCAAAATATGAACAAAATCGTACCGTTGCAACCTGGCGAAATTAGGCTCCGACCAAAATATTTCCATGTAATACATTTTTGGCCAAAAATAACATTTTTATTTGACATGAAAAAAGTATTAATTTGTCGGATCTATGCTATATGGTTATGAGATGGCCAGGCTCATACCTCACTTTTTGCGAAGTATGAACAAAATCGTACCGTTGCAACCTGACGAAATTAGGCTCCGACCAAAATATTTCCATGTAATACATTTTTCACCAAAATTTACATTTTAATTTGACATATAAAAAGTATTAATTTGTCGGATCAATGCTATATGGTTATGAGATGGCTAGACCTAATCGTACCTATTTGCAAAATATGAACAAAATCGTACCGTTGCAACCTGGCGAAATTAGGCTCCGACCAAAATATTTCCATGTAATACATTTTTGACCAAAAATAACATTTTTATTTAACATGAAAAAAGTATTAATTTGTCGGATCTATGCTATATGGTTATGAAATGGCCAGGCCTATACCTCACGTTTTGTGTAGAATGAACAAAATCGTACCGTTGCAACCTGACGAAATTAGGCTCCGACCAAAATATTTCCATGTAATACATTTTTGACCAAAATTTACATTTTAATTTTACATGTAAAAAGTATTAATTTGTCGGATCTATGCTATATGGTTATGAGATGGCCAGTTTCATACCTTACTTTTTGCGAAGTATGAACAAAATCGTACCGTTGCAACCTGACGAAATTAGGCTCCGACCAAAATATTTTCATGTAATATATTTTTCACCAAAATTTACATTTTAATTTGACATATAAAAAGTATTAATTTGTCGGATCTATGCTATATGGTTATGAGATGGCCAGACCTAAACGTACCTATTTGCAAAATATGAACAAAATCGTACCGTTGCAACCTGGCGAAATTAGGCTCCGACCAAAATATTTCCATGTAATACATTTTGCACCAAAATTTACATTTTAATTTGACATGAAAAAAGTATTAATTTGTCGGATCAGATCTATAAGATTAAGAGATGAACAGGCCCATACCTCACTTTCTGCGAAGTATGAACAAAATCGTACTGTTGCAACCTGGCGAAATTAGGCTCCGACCAAAATATTTCCATGTAATACATTTTTGACCAAAATTTACATTTTAATTTGATATGTAAAAAGCATTAATTTGTCGGATCAGATCTATAAGGTTATGAGATGGCCAGGCCCATACCTCACTTTTTGCGAAGTATGAACAAAATCGTACAGTTGCAACCTGGCGAAATTAGGCTCCGACCAAAATATTTCCATGACAAACATTTACATTTTAATTTGACATGTAAAAAGTATTAATTTGTCGTATCAGATCTATAAAGTTATGAGATGGCCAGGCCCATACCTCACATTTCGCGAAGTATGAACAAAATCGTACCGTTGCATTACCGTTGTATTACATGAAAATATCTTTCTCTGGTCTTAATTTCGCTATGTATTACATGTATTACATGGAAATATTTTGGTCGGAGCCTAATTTCGCTAGGTTGCAACGGTACGATTTGGTTCATACTTCGCAAAAAGTGAGGTATGGGCCTGGCCATCTTATAACTTTATAGATCTGATCCTATAAATTAATACTTTTTTCATGTCAAATTAAAATGCAAATTTTGGTGAAAAATGTATTACATGGAAATATTTTGGTCGGAGCCTAATTTCGCCAGGTTGCAAAGGTACGATTTTGTTCATATTTTGCAAATAGGTACGTTTAGGTCTGGCCATCTCATAACCATATAGCATAGATCCGACAAATTAATACTTTTTACATGTCAAATTAAAATGTAAATTTTGGTCAAAAATGTATTACATGGAAATATTTTGGTCGGAGCCTAATTTCGTCAGGTTGCAACGGTACGATTTTGTTCATTCTACACAAAACGTGAGGTATAGGCCTGGCCATCTCATAACCATATAGCATAGATCCGACAAATTAATAATTTTTACATGTCAAATTAAAATGTAAATTTTGGTCAAAAATGTATTACATGAAAATATTTTGGTCGGAGCCTAATTTCGCTAGGTTGCAACGGTACGATTTTGTTCATACTTCGCAAAAAGTGAGGTATGGGCTTGGCCATCTCATAACCATATAGCATAGATCCGACAAATTAATACTTTTTACATGTCAAATTAAAATGTAAATTTGGTCAAAAATGTATTACATGGAAATATTTTGGTCGGAGCCTAATTTCGCCAGGTTGCAACGGTACGATTTTGTTCATACTTCGCAAAAAGTGAGGTATGGGCCTGGCCATCTCATAACCATATAGCATAGATCCGACAAATTAATACTTTTTACATGTCAAATTAAAATGTAAATTTTGGCCAAAAATGTATTACATGGAAATATTTTGGTCGGAGCCTAATTTCGCCAGGTTGCAACGGTACGATTTTGTTCATACTTCGCAAAACGTAAGGTATGGGCCTGGCCATCTCATAACCATATAGCATAGATCCGACAAATTAATAATTTTTACATGTCAAATTAAAATGTAAATTTTGGTCAAAAATGTATTACATGGAAATTTTTTATTTATTTATTTATTTTGGTCGGAGCCTAATTTCGCCAGGTTGCAACAGTACGATTTTGTTCATATTTTGCAAAAGGTACGCTTAAGTCTGGCCATCTCATAACCATATAGCATAGATCCGACAAATTAATACTTTTTACATGTCAAATTAAAATGAAAATTTTGATCAAAAATGTATTACATGAAAATATTTTGGTCGGAGCCTAATTTCGCTAGGTTGCAACTGTACGATTTTGTTCATACTTCGCAAAAAGTGAGGTATGGGCCTGGCAATCTCATAATGTTATAGATCTGATCCGACAAATTAATACTTTTTTCATGTCAAATTAAAATGTTATTTTTGGTGAAAAATGTATTACATGGAAATATTTTGGTCGGAGCCCAATTTCGCCAGGTTGCAACAGTACGATTTTGTTCATACTTCGCAAAAAGTGAGGTATGGGCCTGGTCATCTCATAACCATATAGCATAGATCCGACAAATTAATACTTTTTACATGTCAAATTAAAATGTAAATTTTGGTCAAAAATGTATTACATGGAAATATTTTGGTCGGAGCCTAATTTCGCCAGGTTGCAACAGTACGATTTTGTTCATATTTTGCAAATAGGTACGTTTAGGTCTGGCCATCTCATAACCATATAGCATAGATCCGACAAATTAATAATTTTTACATGTCAAATTAAAATGTAAATTTTGGTGAAAATTGTATTACATGGAAATATTTTGGTCGGAGCCTAATTTCGCCAGGTTGCAACGGTACGATTTTGTTCATACTTCGCAAAAAGTGAGGTATGGGCCTGGCCATCTCATAACCATATAGCATAGATCCGACAAATTAATACTTTTTACATGTCAAATTAAAATGTAAATTTTGGTCAAAAATGTATTACATGGAAATTTTTTATTTATTTATTTATTTATTTATTTTGGTCGGAGCCTAATTTCGCCAGGTTGCAACAGTACGATTTTGTTCATATTTTGCAAAAAGGTACGTTTAAGTCTGGCCATCTCATAACCATATAGCATAGATCCGACAAATTAATAATTTTTACATGTCAAATTAAAATGGAAATTTTGGTCAAAAATGTATTACATGAAAATATTTTGGTCGGAGCCTAATTTCGCTAGGTTGCAACGGTACGATTTTGTTCATACTTCGCAAAACGTGAGGTATGGGCCTGGCCATCTCATAACCATATAGCATAGATCCGACAAATTAATACTTTTTACATGTCAAATTAAAATGTCAATTTTGGTCAAAAATGTATTACATGGAAATATTTTGGTCGGAGCCTAATTTCGCCAGGTTACAACGGTACGACTTTGTTCATATTTTGCAAATGGGTACGTTTGAGTCTGGCCATCTCATAACCATATAGCATAGATCCGACAAGTTAATACTTTTTACATGTCAAATTAAAATGTCAATTTTGGTGAAAAATGTATTACATGGAAATATTTTGGTCGGAGCCTAATTTCGTCAGGTTGCAACGGTACGATTTTATTCATTCTACACAAAAAGTGAGGTATAGGCCTGGCCATCTCATAACCATATAGCATAGATCCGACAAATTAATACTTTTTACATGTCAAATTAAAATGTAAATTTTGGTCAAAAATGTATTACATGAAAATATTTTGGTCGGAGCCTAATTTCGCTAGGTTGCAACTGTACGATTTTGTTCATACTTCGCAAAAAGTGAGGTATGGGCCTGGCCATCTCATAATCTTATAGATCTGATCCGACAAATTAATACTTTTTTCATGTCAAATTAAAATGTTATTTTTGGTGAAAAATGTATTACATGGAAATATTTTGGTCGGAGCCTAATTTCGCTAAGTTGCAACGGTTCGATTTTTTTATTTTTTTCCTAAATGTGAGATATGTGTTTTTTCGTCCTATAACCAAATTATCTTAATCCTGCCACATTAAAAATTATTTTACTTCATTTTATTAAATTATTACATTTATTTTGTGTGATTTGCAAATTAAAATAATTTTAATATACATTTTGATTTTTCATATAATAAAATTCGGGGCTAACTTCACATATGAAGTGTATTTGGAATAAAATATAATATAAAACGGGGCGGGGATAACTTCACACAAGAGTTAGAGGGATATAATTATGTTAGTGTTGCCTGATTAATTTTTTTAAATTTCGGGGATAAAATCCGGGGATAACTTCACATACGTCATGAACCCCGGTATCTGCGCGGTAAATCTGATTGATACAAAATGCATTGAAGTCAGAAGAACTTGTATAAAAATGGAGGGGTGAATATGTTGTGGCCACCATCAGATTTTCTTTTGCCACGAGTGTATACAGATCTCGATTACACCTGACTTGATTTCTAAATCGAAAAATTAAATTTACCGCACTTTTGGTAAAACTGACTTTAGAATGAAAAATCATTATTCCTACTTAAATTTGAGACAACAAACAAGGTCAACTCTTGTTGAAAATTTTATCTTTAAATTTATTTGAATCTTTTAATTCCTTGTTGTTTTCAGTGAATGTAAAATTTTGTAACATCAGCTCAAACATTGAAAAAGCTCCCGTGAAAGCTGACACTTTTGGTACACAGATTTCCACTAAATTTTGCTAGAATCTCGCAATTAATGGAAAAATGTCAAGTATGAAGATTTATTCAAAATAGTCACAGATGCCAAATTTTGATGAAATAAACTTTTATTTCATAAAAACTCATGATTCCCGATCTTCAAATTAAAAAAAGTAACTGATCTAATTTTGTTTGAAATTCAATTTACACTCATTTTGTTTTTAATCGTAACGCTCGATTTTTAATTGTAAATAAACTAAATTGTGTGAGATATCCACTCAATTTTTGTTTCATTTGAAATAATATTTTGTGACATTAAATATGAAATTCGTCATAACGTCATTCAAGTGTTAGTCGCGGCTTTACTTGGTGGCACATTCGGGAGGTTCAATTTTCAATGATTTTGTTTTGCATAAATCTGGTTGAATTTGCGGGGTGGCGTTATGTTGACTTTGTGGGCATCAATTGTTTGCAATTGATTCGCAAAGACCTGCGATTAAAGATAGCCTCAAACGGAGAAGTCTATAAAGGCGTTAAATCGCACGATCTCTGTGGCAAGTTCACGTCACCGCCGCGCAAGATAATCATGCTCTCAAATCGCTCGTGCAGGTTTAACAGTCGTGATATGTGCTGTGCGGCATATAACACCGTCTAGTTGGAACTACATCTCGTCGGTATCCATGTCATCCAATTTAGACCACAAGAAGTTGCTTATCATCGATCTGTAGCGCTCGCCGTTGATAGTTATGACAATGCTAGCTTCGTTTTGGAAGAAGCACAGACCGATGATTCCGCCTGACTAAAATTTGATAGATATTAGATCGCGTATCTCGTGTAAATTGGTCTAGTCTAAAATCCGACAACTTTGCTTCTTCACATATACATTCATACATCAACTGTCCAGAGCCCAATCAGCAAACACATGGCGTTGTTTATTCGGTGTTTTGGCGTCGTTAATCTTAATTTCCTGGATCAGTTGGATGTTGATTTAAATCCGGTTCATAACCGGTTAATAACTATTAAAATTCCATTAGTTTGGCCATTTCATTTTATAATATGACCATAAATAATCGTTTTAAAATGTCTTGAGTTTCAATTAATCGTCGTATTTTGCTAAAACGATCATGTATGTTCATATTGGTATTGTGACCCGGGAATTCTAAATTGAAATGGCCAAACTATTGGAATTTTAATAGTTATTACCCGGTTATGAACAACAAATTAGGCTTTTATAGGGTTAATATCTTTCTAGAATTTAATCATAGTTCGAACTCTCGCTATTAAGATCAAATTGAATTAGTAATGGATCTGGAATTCTATTATAAATGTTGGATAATATTCGTAAACAAATCCGTGACTCAAAGAACTTTGTCATTTTTTAATCCGTTATGAACTTGGTATGCAATTAAATGTTTTTGGCAGACATAATTATTTGCTGATAATTCTTTCTCTCTTTTATTACAAAAGTTCAAGAAAATATTAATTTATCGGTTTCGGGCATTCAGGTTGGCAATGGACGTAAATAAGGCCACTGGACCCGACGGTATTCCAGTTCAAATATTGAACTAGTTATTATCTAATATATTACTAATAATAACTAATTTTTCATTACATTTTTTATAAGCAAGGTAAATACCCGAACACTTGGAAGAATGCGATGTTACAATCAGTTCCGAAACGCGTTGTAACGAAATCCAAAATTCCACCAATATCAATTGTGTCAGCCGTATTAAACGTTTTTGAGAATTGCGTTAATCAACACCTGTGAAGTATCTTCAAATAATTAAAACAATTTTAGATAAAGCCATATTGCTTTTCGTGAAAGCGACTCTATACATTATTACATTGGCCAATACAGTTTGACGAAAACATGTGTTTCTCAATAGATGCAGAAGGTTTTTTAGATCGCATCATGTTCTCCAATTGTATCAAACTTCCATTTGACCATATAGTTCTGCCATCAAGTTTGGGGTAGAGCAGATGGTATTGGCCTCCAGTGGCCCGTGCCATCCGAATAATACGCGAGACTTACAAAAATCTAGACAGTCTACAGATTAATACAAGGTAAATGTTTTGCAGAACTAAAGGAGAAATTACCACCATTCGTTATGCCTGGGGGTAACAAAAATAATGGTCAATGCTGATAGATTTACAGTCAGGCTGTTGAAACCTCGAACTAAGGCAGCCAAGCGTATATTTATCTATGGAGCATCCAAGAAGTGGATTTCGTTAAAATGTTTTGAATTTCCATTGGCATATAAAATCTAAAAAAATTAATGCGGCTATCAACCTTTAGTTCAAGGATTGCGCTTTGGATGCAGGTCCCCTTTATTAGGTTGTAAAATACTCATCCCTCTGTCTCTAAACACGTTTTTAGTACTATTGTATAACTAATCAAAATATTTATTGGTAAAATGGAATGCCTTCTATAGAGTTTTCCAATAAGAGTGATATGATCCAAACTTTTCTCGCAATAATTCAATTGTTGCACTTGCTGTGTGGCACGTAGCTTGCCCTTGTTGGAACCAAATGTTGTCAAGATCAACTTCTTCCAATTTCGGCCATAAAAAATTGGTTATCATCGATCTATACTGATCTCCATTGACAGTAACGGTGTTACCAGCTTCATTTCGAAAAAAATACAGACCGATGATTCCGCCAGACCAAAAACCACACCAAACTGTCAATTTAGGTGAATGTAATGGTTTTTTATGAATAATTTGTGGATTTTCTTCGCACCAGAATCGACAGTTTTGTTTATTTACCGCACCACTCAGATAAACGTGAGCCTCTTCGGAGAAGATGATTCTCTTAAAAAATCGTTATTGTTTTCAAGTTGTTCCAAGGCAAAATGAGTAATGAAAAAGTAGTAAAGTAATGAAATTGTAAACATTACTGAATACAATGAAACAAAAAATGACAGATCATGCCATATTACAAATGGCCGAAACGTTACTTAAAAATCATATCATTCGTATTGGAAAACCCTATATGAGCTATATAATTACTATTGATATGAAACTTCATATTTAAGATTGAACATATTTAAAAAGAAACAGTTTCTTGCAAAATTACAAACATTTATTAGCTAATATTTCGATGTCAGAAATGTGTTATAGGAAGGTTGCAGCTTAACACCCTATTCCGATGGTCGTGTCGTTTTAAGTGACTTGCCAAAATACCTAATGTGTTTGTCGAAGTCTAGTCTTCAAACAACAAACAACACATTTAAGGTTTTTCTAGGCACTCATTTTACACTACTCAAAGTAGCGCTTAGAAAATGGTTTATTTCGTTTCGTCACTGGTTGGCATAGCAACTGATTAATGTTAAATACAAATAGCAAATTTTTATAGTGATTAGATTGAGAAGCGACAGTACTCGAGAAATCGAAATGTAAACATTGAACTAAAATTAGCTTGTAATTTAATTTTTGAATTTAGTACAAGTTATAAGAAATTTGGGATGGTTTCCATACTACCAGATCCCAACATGACATACACTTATACGATGAGTCATAAATTGATAAGTTTATTTCTTAACGATAAGTAATGAACCATTAAATTAATTTTTTTTGGTAAAACCTTATAGACCAGTTTCCTCTGATATTTGGTTGAACGTTGAAAATTGGGGTGTTTGGTAACTAACCAAACGTGTCATTGAGAATTTAAAACATCACCAAAAATTCAAGAATCATCAAGAAATTGTATTTTAGATCTAGAAACTGTCCGTGGTTTCCATGCAGAGAAAATACCACCCTTGGAGCTCTTTAAAAATACAAACTACATAGTAATATGAATTTTTAATTCTATACTAATAAATAATATTCCAAACAAGGGGCACGTTTTAAGTGATTTTGTTTCGCTAAAGGAACTAATTAAAAGAAAAATTTGGATTTAAGAATATGCCCGAATTACGAGTTATCTAAGAGCTTCCACAGTTCTGTGCTAATTTGTTTTCCGTATACATGCTTGGAGGGATCAGCTATACAGTTATAAAACCTTTGTTGATAAGAAAGAAATTCGTATTGGTCTCTCATCTTGCTCAAACCACTCAAAATCCCGTTTTATTATAATATTTCAGAAAACAAATCCTATAATGTAACAAAACTCATGTTCACTTTAAACAAAATAATCGGTATAATTTATTAATAGATTAAATACAATAACTCGTAGAACATCAAATCAGGTTTAATTAAATAAAATTACTCCTTCTATACTTTTAATTATATGTAGTTAAAATTATTTATAAAATACAAAACAAAAATATACAAAATCAATTTTAGTCGATCCTTTGATTTTCTCCTCTGTAATAGTTTTATTAAGAAAAAATAAATAAAACGGTAAATTGTAGCATGTTGAATATCACTTTATACGGATTTCGAACATTTTTTGTTTTTTCTTATTTTTGTTTCAATATTCATAAAACAAATAATCATATCATAAAATGAATTGTACCAAAAGTAGATGTCACGCAAAATTGTTGTCTTACTTAAATTTTTTTATTGAAATAAATGCCCGCATGATGGGTTACTGAGCATTCGTGCGCTTTATTAATATAAAATTTGTCGATAATATTTATATGAGATCGGCAATATTATATTTGGTTATATTCATCAATAGCTTTTGTTAAAATTGATGCTAAGTAGTACTTGTCTGTTAAATAACACCACAAAGAAAAAGAAACAGATGATCAATTTGTTTATTCAACAATATTTTAGATTTAAAGAAAATAATCTCATCGACATAACAGGCACGTGGATTTTTGTTATAATTATCGAGTGCTTGTGCATGCATATTACAGAATAATATAATTTTGTATTATACGAGTATGTGCATATTCCAACGGTAATAATAAACAATAAACTAAACTAAATAAAGTTTCTGCAGCTAGATAGGTAATAAAATAATATGAAGAGGTAGAGTAATCCTATAATGGTGTAATATTTTCTGAACACAAAACTAAAACAGAATTAATTGTTTAACTAAACTATTTATTTTATTTTAATATTTAATTATATTTAATAGTTTTGTTTTGCAATGTAAAAGTGGTATTCAGCTTAATTTTATTTCTATGTACTTGTTGAAAACGTGATGTGAATTACGTCATACTCGTATCTGTTTAAGAATGAAGTTTACATGACAATAAATACACGTAATATTATTGCGATAGAATGACAAAACTATTTATAGTGGAGAGTCGTGGAAACTATAGTTTTTATAAATTGAAATAAAATGTTGCATGTTTTATTGTTAAAAAGAGAATCCAGAGAATAAGATAATAAAAACTTCTGTGGGCACCTAGTCGGATTAGTCTAGTGGCAAACCAGAATAACCTGCAGATTACTTTGCATTGGCTGAAAGTAACCTTCAAAACGAGTTTGAGTAACCTTCAAAAGATGGTCTCTATCCATTAAGTTGCATACACCTCTTTTATTTGGCTTTTGTCACTTTTTAATTAAGTTTGATGATAAACCTTTGCAATAGTTAATTTTGAGAGTAATGGCGATTTTTTGTCTCTGATCCGACTTATCAAATTTATAATTAGTTAATACCAGTCATTAATAGATGACATAAAACTAACAAATCTTATCCCTGAAATATTTATTATTAGTGGTGAAGGATAAACCATCTCTAGTTGCCGTTGTGAATTAAATTATATAGGTACGAGTACATTTTGGTTTGATATGGTTGTAAATTCAATAGTCAAAATAGTGAATGATAAGTTTTGACGTAATTAGGAACATATTGAGATATTATTTCTCTGTAGGTTGTTGCTAGTCTCGAGGTTTCGATATTATAAGAAACCCGAAAGTTTTCCTTAAATTATTTAAGCCGCTACAGGTGTGTGATTACCAGAGCCACTATACTGCAAAACTAAACGTGCAAAATATTTGAAATTTGATGTGACATCGCTGGTGCCATTCATACGACATCCTGTTATAAGTAGGTCTTGTTCGACGTCGTCCCGCCAGCGCAGTCGGAATCTTCTACGTACATTGGCTGGTTCTTGCTTGAACATTTATTTAAATATCCGTTGTTGTGGGAACCGTGCAACCTGACCTAGCCATCTAATTCGGTTGGATTTAATGCATGCATAGATTACATCCATGCAAGATATCATTATCTCCGAGAAGTCGCTTCGTCTCTTGGTTCATGCGAATCTTATATTGGTTTGTGATACAGTTCTTTCGACTATGATTCTTCATAAAGACCCAGACGTTGTTAATTTACACAAAGAAACGTGTTTTTCTGGTATTCCTAGACATATTAGCGCGGATTAGAGGTTCTTACAGTTGATACTGTCATATGCTTGCTGAAAGTGATGTATGGTTATATTGTGCTTCCTAAATTTTTCCAAAATCATCGTCATGGTATGAAGCTGGTCGGTGATATGAGCTACATTTATTCCCAGCTCTCCATTCCCATTTATGAAGGCTGCACTTCTTGGGTGGAAGTCTTAAGTGAGATTCCTGGAATTTGCAAAATAATCTCTTGAGTTTCCGTGTTCCGCTTGAAAAGTGATATTTTCGATACATTTTCTCATATGTTTGCGCTATTTTGTCGGATATATGTACTCGTAGGTTTCCTAGCATGGTGGTGTTCTGTTAGAGTGCTTCTAGTGTTACGAGTCCATCACTTTTGTAGAAACTTTTATTTTCGACGACCACGCTGCTCTAATCATCGAATACGGTGTTTCGTTATTGGCGTCCGGTCTATAAATGGTCAGTGCTGCTGATTGGTAACTCTCGCTCGCTTGATCTTTTAAGCTTCGTCATTACAACGGACGCTCTTTTGTTCTTGTCTATTGAACGAAGATGACAAGTTTCACTTGTATTTGAAACTTACATATTAACTATGATCGCTCTCAATGTCGGTACCTCTGTTAGATCTAACGTCGGATATTATGGTAGAATCTTGGTTAGAGATCATGGCGCGATCGAATTTGTTTTCTGTCATTTAATCTCCACGTTACTTATACTTTGTGAATTTTCTTAAAAGGGAAAAATGTACTTACAACTAAATTGTACATTATTACCAGTTCGGTGATACGTTGGCCATTGTTGATACTGGTCAGGTGCAAGCTGTTAGGATCGTTTTACTTTTATAAGATTAGTATTAGTATATTTCGTTAAGCGTTAATCTCAGTGACAACAACTATGGTCATCAATACATACTCAATCACCCAACAACCCATTTTTCATGGCATCTAGTTTCTGAACCGCGGATAAATTTTCCAGATTTTCCATTTGTATGTCCTGTGCAGGAGGTTACAGAACCTCTTCCAACTCGACAACGCATATATTTTTGGCATCATCTGGTTTATCGTGGGTGTATGCACATTAACGATCCAGTTATTAAATTTATTCGTGCGGAGT
This sequence comes from Nephrotoma guestfalica, assembly GCA_963691935.1. Lineage (NCBI taxonomy): Eukaryota > Metazoa > Arthropoda > Insecta > Diptera > Tipulidae > Nephrotoma > Nephrotoma guestfalica. Next base: position 110,297,524 of record OY829915.1, read on the forward strand.
CTGACGGTGCATATCCGCATATTGATCAGACTGAAGTGGATGAAGTGTTGCTTCACACGCAGACGGATGAGAAAGCCAACTTCAAATTTTCTTCTGTTCTGATGGCCGCATTAATAGAAAGAACATTCCATATTCCAATTTTTAAAGCGTTGTCCATGTACGGATGCTAAGATCGTGCTTGTGATGAATCAAATATGGTAATACGGGGCATTTGTGTAGAGTTCATAACTTAGTTGTTTTTGTGGGAGAAGGTTGCTAGCCAGCAACCTTCTTGTTCCAAGTGTCGGTCACGTACGCTCAAAAAAATTTTTTTTTTTTTTTTTTAACGAATATCATTCATTAACTCAAATTCCAACTATTAATGTTAAAATCATAATATAAACGTAGAAAATAAAACAAACAAAACAAATTCTAAAACTGTATGCATTAATAGTAAGAAACGCAGTTCGTTAATTTAAAGCCCCATTAAGTTTTTTTTGTATTATTGCATTATGCTTATACGTTGTTATATGTTGTTAAAGAATAACTTTCAATTGTAAAATTGGGTTAAAAGTATTTATACGAATAGGTCGCAATAATTTTGAATTTTTGTTCCTTAAAAATATGAAATTATACGTATAGTAAAGATACAAAAGCGAAATTCGAAAATTATAGTATACGGGTATTTTGATACTTATATTGACGTTAATGTTTACGAATTATTTTATTAAAATTACGAACTATAATATATAGCTAATTATGATAAATATATAAAAAATTTATAGAACATGTTTAAAAATATTTACTAAATATATAAGGCTGTAACGAACACAATTATTTACATAAACAGTTCCCTTTTATCATTAATAACTTGAATATATTGTGGAAGTTGTATGCAATAATATTAATTACAAGTAGTTAATTGAAGATGTAATTCAAATGATTGAACTTGTTCATAACATATTCATCCAAACGATTCATCTTTTTTAAATTTGTCTTCTGTTTTAATAATCAAGAAACACACGCATAATTAAACTTTAAAACAATATTCGGAAGGTGTGCCTTTTTACGATAGAAGTTTAGGATTTAATCACATATCGCACTTACGTGTAGAACTTTAGGCTTTATACAAAATATTTTACAGTGTGCGATTAAATTGCCGTTTTGAAAAATCCCTTTGTGAACCTCCTATTTTGTATCTTTGTGATTCTTTTAAAATTTGCTTAAGAACCTTTACGTTTTTTGAAATGTCTTATTTTGGGAAATCCGGTTTCGAAATATGTTTTTGAGAAGATATCCTTCTATTCATCACTGCAACTCCTATTCGTTGACATTGCCAAAAATTTGCACTTTGACTAAACAAGCAGTACATTATATTGTATTTTGCCAAATACAAGATGCTTGTGCGTCAATCGGCCGTCAATAGTCGTGCTTTTAATTGATTTATTATTGTTGGATTGGCTCTTTAGGTATCACATGAAAGAACAGAACCAATCCGTCGCAAGAAACGTGTTACAGAAAAACGTCGTAAAACCTAATACTAATGTTAATGCAATAGTTTACATAGCAAGGCAAAATCAACTCAGTTTTTATTGTTCGCATTACCAAAGACAAAACAAAAATTTAGCTGGCATACCTTAGTTCAAGTATACAACGATCTACCAGTATTTAAACTCTTTTTACAAACGGGAACTGTACAAATTGTTTACATTGCACAGTAAGGTGGCGTTTGGTAACATATATAGCATAATTAATGTTTGGTATATTTGCTAAATAGATTCTACGTAATATGGTTAAGGTTACTAACTACCGACAAGTAAGTTCTAACGTCCATGTGTCAAATTTCGCTATAAAGTCTAAATTTTATCGCATGGCCACTGAAAAACAAAATTTTAAACATGCATAATATAACGACACTTAAATTTAATAATCGTAATTTTCTATAAATTTCGTCAAATATTTACGCAATATCTACGAATTAATACGTATTATAGATGACGAGAGAAAAATATTCATAATATATACGAAGAGTTCGTAATATTTACATTCGTACGGATTATAATTCATTAACGGTCATTTAGTTCATTCGTTCTTTCCAATTGTTACTTAGTTTAGTTATTTCTTGGTGGTATAAAAAAAATTTATTAATTGAAATCAGTATTTTATTTAGTTTTAATAATATTATATTATACTTCCCAGTTTGAGATCCTTTGACGGAATAATTGGGAACGATAGTTTAAAAGACCTCTGTGCCACGATTCATGCAAATGATGGATTTATGACTATCACCCCAGATTGGAAAATTCCTCTCAAACAGCACATCTCCGATCATGTAAATACTATATGTCTACGAGTAAAGCAATTAGATCCTGAGCAAAAACAGAAGCTGGATAAAATTGTCAGTAATTATCCAAATTTGTTTTCGGATCCGTGTGAGAAGGTTACTTTCGTAACATCCGTAAAGAGAGAAATCCGAACCTCCAGCTCGGACCCCGTATACTCGAGACCATACCCATACCCTATGTCTAAAGGAAGAGGTAGAAAAACAGATCAACCAATTGTTGCGAGATGGAATAATTAGACCATCTAAATCCCCATACAATTCACCAGTATGGATCGTTCCAAAAAGGGAAGACGCTTCTAAAGAAAGAAAATATAGAATGGTCATAGATTACCGCAAATTAAATTCGATAACGACCTCGGACAGATACCCCATACCAGAGATAAACGACATCTTGGCCAACCTAGGGGAAAATAAATTCTTCACTATCATAGACCTAAAAAGCGGGTTCCATCAAATCCCACTGAAAGATGCCGATATAGAAAAGACAGCCTTCTCCGTAACTCATGGGAAGTACGAGTTTACTCGTCTCCCAGTTGGATTGAAAAATGCCCCTTCGATTTTCCAACGTGCTCTCGATGACATACTCCGAGAACACATCGGTAAACGGTGCTACGTTTACATCGATGATATAGTAATATTTGGAAAAAGCGAAAAGGAACACTTCGAGAATATTAAGACCATATCCGAAATCCTGGAAAATGCAAATTTAAAAATTCACTTGATAAGTGTGAATTTCTACGAGACGAAGTGGAATTTCTCGGTTTTGTAATAACAAGAAACGGAATTAAAACAAATAAAGAAAAAGTTAAGGCTATTTCGAATTTTCCCATACCAAGAATGATAAAGGAACTCAGATCCTTTCTAGGCATCTACCGCCGCTTCGAATTCTACCGCCGTTTCGTCAAGGACTACGCGAAACTCGCGAAACCATTGAGCTCACTTTTAAGAGGGGAAGATGGACACGTGTCCAAAGCCCTCTCGAAGACAAAACAGGTATACTTCACTGAAAATGAAGTAACCGCCTTCAACAAGATAAAATCTTCTCTAACTTCCAACGAAGTATTATTATCATTCCCCGATTTTGTAAAGAGTTTCAACTTACCACAGACGCGTCTAATTTTGCAATAGGTGCCGTCCTTTCACAGAATGGAAGACCAATAACATTCTTATCGAGAACACTAGACAAAACAGAGGAAAATTACGCCGCTAACGAAAAAGAAATGTTAGCAATAATTTGGGCTTTGACATCCCTAAAAAATTTCTTATACGGAAGTAGAAAAGTTCAAATATTCACCGAGCATTAACCTTTAACATTTGCCCTTTCCAACAAAAATAACAATTCAAAGATGAAGCGTTGGAAAGCCATGCTCGAAGAGTATAACTATGAGCTCAAATACCAACCGGGAAAAACTAATATTGTAGCAGATGCTCTCTCGCGAGTAGCAATTCCTACGGAAACAAATGCCATGACCTTAGTCGAAACTCCGATCAATGCTTTTAGAAATCAGATCATTCTGAAAATAGGTAATGAAGACTCATACCAAATACAAAACCCCTTCCCTAATTATGTACACCATACCATAATAAAACCACATTTCAACAACACCGATATCATCAATCTTTAAATCCCAGTACGGTAAACGGTTTGAACACTACGGAAGAAGTGCTGGGTATCATATACCCAGAACACTTTAGGAATTATAAGTTACGTTACGCTCGTAAAATGGTAACAGACATCAAAAACCAGGACGAGCAAGACGAAAGAATACTGCTGACACACTAACCAGCTCATCGTAACGCTGAGGAGAATAGAGCACAAATTATCCAAGACTGCTATTTTCCAGAAATGAGCAAGAAAATCAGATTCCTCGTTAAGAGATGTAACGTATGTAGGGAAAACAAATATGACCGACATCCTAACAACCAAATAATTAACCCCACTCCTATACCTAACTACCCAGGACCCACCTTGCATATGGATATTTATTCCACAGAAGGTCATTTAGCACTCACAGCCATAGATAAACTCACCAAATATGCCACCTGCAAGATAATTAAATCTAGGGCCATAGAAGACTTACGACAGCCACTTCTTCAGACATTCTCTTTTCTTTCGGTGTCCCTGAAATTGTTGTAATAGACAACCAACCATCCCTGTGCTCAAGCACCATAACATCCATGATGGAGGATTCCCTAAAAATTAAAGTATTTCGAGTTCCCCCATACAAGAGCGAAGTGAACGGCCAGATCGAAAGGTTCCATTCTACCTTATCAGAGATCACGAGGTGTCTAAAAGCAGATAGGGTGGAACGATCCTTCACGGAACTGCTCGAGAGGTCTGTACACGAATATAACCATTCGATACATTCTAGCACCAAGAAAAAGGATTTTTCTGTTTTTCTATTTTTTGGACGGGGCCTAAATACCTCTCCTGAAGAACTGGAAGAGGCCAGGCTGTCAAATATAGAAAAAATAAAACAAAAGCAGGCACAAGATATAAACTATCATAATAAAAAATGTAAGGCCATTAAATCGTATCAAGCGGGACAGACTATCTATGTACGACACAACGCGAGAATAGGTTCTAAATTAACAGTTAGGTTTAGATAAGAAATTGTAAAAGAAGATAGAAATACGACTGTGTTGACCAAGTCCGGGAAAGTTGTTCACAAAAGTAACATCAAATCCTAATTTCCAACGAATTTCAGATTGACATTACATATTGCACTTGGTGAGGTTCAAATACTGGACTACTCGAACTCTCAAATCATTTCCAATAACACGGGTAGAGCCACATTGCAGGAAGGGAATTTCAAAATAATTCACGACATAGAATTAGAGAATCACCAAAATTTCATGACTAGAATGCACACCATAACTGAAGGACGAGATTACGACGGTACATCCCCTGTACCCTTATCTACACCACGAACTTACTCTACTACAGACTCTTCTGGACGGAATAAAATTCCATACAAACAAACGTTCTCTTGATTTCATTGGTACTTCATGGAAATGGATCGCTGGGAACCCTGACCATGAAGACTTCGAGATTATAAAGAATAAGATGAATAATGTACTTGAAAACAATAACAGACAAGTCATTATTAATCAACTTTATAATGAGAGGATTAACAACATTACTAGAATGGCCAACGAAATCACTAACGCCATCAACAAGGAGAATAAATTAACTGACCAACTAGCCCTAAATATACAGTACAAATTAAGACTAATGAAGGAGGAGATAATTAACATCAAGTATGCTATACATTGGGCTAAAGTAGGAGTAATAAATTCCCTCATCCTATCGGACTCAGAGATCAAACTAGCTATAAGGATAATTCAAAACGAGAACCTTCCTTATGCAACTCCAGAAGAAGCCTTGAACTTTGCAAACATTAAAATCATTAGTAACAACCTATCCCTACTTTATATCATTTACATTCCACTCACAACAGTTGAAATCTATAATAAATTATTGTTAAAAGCAGTTAAAAGAAATATCAAGATCATTGAAATTGACTATGAACAAATTTTGAAAAATCATAATAAAATATTTGGCATTAGTAAAGATTGTAGAACAATTAACTCATTATCAATATGTAACCAAAATAATGTAGTAGATATAAGTAGCTCGGAGTGCCTCCCAAACTTGCTCAATAGCCGTCCATCAAAATGTCGCGAAATCAACAGTCAACACATACCTGTAGTCAACGAGATAGCAGAGGGCATCGTACTTCTTAACCCTTCTGTCAATGAAATGTTCTTACACCTTTCCGTCTATGAATAGGTCTGGCTGGACCTTCATATATTTTCTATGAAAAAAAACCGAAATTTACATGGAAAACAATAAAAACACATTTTTCTCATATTTTTGAAGTATTTATTTTATTTTTTGTAATAATTTCATGTTTTACAATAATTTCATTTTTTATAATAATTTCATTATTTGTTAACTTTAATTGCCTTTATTTTTTTTATTTAATTTGAACATTTATGGCACTTTAAATATTGCACGCTATGCTGGAGGCATACTGGATCGCCACAGACAGTACATGTGAAACAAGTTTTTCTCTGAAACTTGTCGTTGATTCTACAAATCTGACAGGATTTCTTTTGGTTTGACGATCCGCTAGTGTTTGGCTGTGGTTTTTTCTGCTCTAAAGGTGCTCCGAAAAATGCTTCCACTCCATTTTTTACGGAAAACCGACCAATTACTCTCGGATTATTCATTCTTTTCTCTATCTCAGGTGTTACTAATTGGTCTACCAAAAAATGAATAAATTTTCGACGAGCATCAGTATTTCTGGTTTTAGTACTATCATTTACACTTTTATAAATGATGAATGATGCTAAAGTGGCCACATCTAAAATGTTGTAAAAAAGCCAATGGCCATCGTTTTGTCTGTCGTTTACAACTGTATTCCCCCAACATTTCGTCCATTTTATCTACCCCTACTTTATTTTTATTATAAAATATTATTGCCTGTTGTTTTCTCGCTTCGCCAACGACCTCTGTATCATAATCAACAGATGACAATAACAATACTACTTTATTTTTTTTTGGCACATAGGACACCAAAGAAATGTGATCTGAAAAGCCAAATACACTTGAATGAACTAATCGGCTACGATCGGCTAACATTTCTTTTGGAATATATCTTTTGTTTTTACGAAGAGTACCAACAAAAGCCATTCCTGCTGCTCTAAGTTTTTCAACACCTTCCAAAGTGGTGAAAAAATTATCCGCAATAATCGTTCTTCCACTCCTTTGATACTTATTTGTGAGTTCGAGCAACACCCTTTCACCCTGGTTGCATTCTCTTTCCCGTCCTGACTCCTTACCGGTGTACAATATTCCTTTACAGGGATAACCGCTCGATGAATCGCAGGCCCATCATACTTTAATACCATATTTGGCGGGTTTAGATGGTCTGTACTGTGTGAATTTAGTGTTTCCTCGATAGGGAAATAACTGTTCATCTACAGTTATTGCCTCCGCCGGAATGTATGATGCCTCGAGGTTCTGGTTTAGCATTACCCATATGTCTCGTATTGGTGCCGCTTTATCAGTTTCTTGTCGCTCGGCACGTGTTCTTTGGTCGTCAAATCTTATAAAACGGCTTATTGCCCAAAAGCGATTGATAGACATTGTTGCTCGAAATACTGGATCATTTTTCGTTGACCACAATTCCTTTGTGTGTTGCATATTTGAATGATCCGGCGGCCAATAAAATTCCAAAATATGCGTATAGTTCTTGAGATGTTACGGGAGTCCACTTTGGGGGCCTGTTTGAGGTATTGTTAGCATTATAGTTCGATGTCTCCGTGCTTTCCTTTCCATTTGTATATCTTTGTATAATATCGACCATTTCTTCGGTTACCAGAGTTTTAAAAATATCAACTGGGTTTGCACTTATTCCTCGTCTTGCGTGTCCGCCGGTTTCTCTAATAATGTTGTGGCTTCTAATGCGTCCAGAAGAGGGTGGATTTTTCTCCCATTTCGTTCCATCTCGTGCAACGAAATATTCTATTGATGATTGCAAATTTTGCTGTTGATAAGCGAGATCATTTTCCTCGTGAAGCTCATCCACAACCTCTTCATCATCGGAATCGTCAATGTCGCTGAAACCCTCGATTACCAGATGTGATTCATTATCAGAAACTCGTCTATCTGGGATATAATCCTCGACTTCATCGCAACTAAAATCACCAATATCGCTATCAATATCATTACTAATTTCTTGAGCAAGCCTTCTAAGTTCATGCTCTCTTTGTGCTGCGGACATTCTAGATAATATAAATTTTAGTAAACAGTTTACAGGCTAAGCAAAAAATATTCTTACCGTCTCCATCTATAACTACTTATTTCATCAGCCATTTCAAATAATATTGTTATTTAGCAAAGCAACACTTTACAAAATATAATTATTTCAAGATGTATACACTATACACTAAAATTTCTCAGTAGTTTCCCTTTACATACGAAATAACAAAAGAAACAAAAATCTTTTTTTCCTGAGTAAAAATATTTTCTATCAAGTATATTATGTTATTATGATATGATATGATAGAGGCGTACAGGCCAGCCATAACGGCGATCCTAGGTACGTTACCATAATCCTGAAATATCAACAATCAAATAACAAATTATATCTGAATGCGAATAATATTTCAGCATCATGCGGGCCCAGGCCCTGCCTGCGTCCATAACAGATAAGGTTAGTTAGGAAAGGATGTTAGTCACAGAAACGACTAGGGCGAACCGCAGCAAAGTCATTTTCTAACTACTTAAATATATTAGAATGTTAGTCTCAATTAAATTCACACTCTAGATTAGAGTTTGTTAGTTAATTAATGTAAGTTAATTGTGTTTGAGGTAAAGGATACTAATATTCATCATATGTATTCGGCATCAGTCCTACTAGACTGGTTAGGTTTAGGTTATTTAATTCACATCTATGGGTCATCTCATCACATACTGCTTGTAACCTTATTTTGGCCTATCTTCCCATCCAACGCCATCTAACCGAGGGACTTCACGTTCGTAATGACAGGCAGTATTATCATACATATGATGACCTAAATATTCCGTCAATAATGTCAAAATAAAAATAAAAAAAATAAAAAAAAAAAAATAAAAAAATAAAAATTTAGATTCGGTATTGTCATTCAGCTACCTATATTTAAATTCATCCAACTAAAAGCAGGGTTAATTTTTATCTAACATTCACACAACTTCACTAAAACATAACATGAATTCAACCAGAAAGATCGTCGAAAAACAACATTCGATAGCAAAAAGTCTTTGGATCGTTAACATATTTGATTGTATTAAGTTTATGCTCAAAGCGTAAGTAATTAAATAGACCCCCCCCCCCCCTGATCAAGAATGTTGCAATCACAATCTTCCCTGACCTTCCGGTATGTAAAAAAAAAAAATAAATAAATAATAAACTTTAAATAATAATAAAAATAAATTGAATTATATTTGCCGACAACTTTATTGTTTTAAATCAGGACTTTCGACAAAATTTCAATTTATAGAATTGTTTAAAGTAAGTGAAAATTATTAAAATAAGTTATGAAAATGTAATTAAATTTAAATAAAAACCCAAATGGATAACACAATCCAACATATTTCAGCTCAAATGATAAATTTCCCGTGACAGAAAACTGTTTCCTCCTTTCATTAACATTTTATATATTTATCAATTTATATTATTCCACAAAAAGTCTTTTTTGTCACAATACGGTGGCAACCCATTTTGAGTATACAAATTTTCGCTTATTGGGTAAGTTACAAATCGATCTGTTGTAATTTCAAATTTTGGTTTCTCGGGTACCAATATTTTATGTCCTTAAGTACATACAAAGGGAATTCCCTTGAAATGTCAGTTTCTATGTATACGATTATAAATTACCGTTCACATATATTATGTAAATAGTTATAATAACAATAACAATAATAAATAATTAACTTTTATATAATTAGAATGAAAATTAGAATAAAAAAATACTTCTCTGATTGTATATGTGTTGAACGTAATTTTCATAATAACTGTTTCAACTCACCTGTATTAACAGGTGAACTTCTAAAGAACAAAACTCACTCAAAAATATCACATTACTCTCACACTACACATTCCTAAACTGATTTGAATTAAAATATTAATAATAATTTATTAAAAGGAGAGACAAAAACACGTTTTTCCTCTACGACGATCAGTCGATCCTCTCTATCAAGTATATTATGTTATTCTACACAAAACCTATTTATTTTTTCATATAAAAAATCATTTAAAATGAACGAAAAAATAGGTCTGGCCAGACCTATTTTTTCGTTCATTTTTCATGTTCCCTCGCATATTTATTTATTTTATTTTATTTGTAAATTTTAACAAACATATAAATTGAGGAATTCGTGAAATTTCATATAGGTGGCTGCACTATTTCCGTGAAAATAATAATTTGAATTTCAAAAAGGTCCGGCTAGACCTATTCATTGACAGAAGGATCAGTATGTCGGCGATATAGGTGTTAATAACGAAACACAGAGACTAAACGGTACCTACTTGCTGAAGTTTGCCAACGTGAGCTTGTCTATTGGATACAAGAAATTCGTCACAAAAGAAGGATCAACGATTCAAGCACTTCCCGCAATTCTACAACCAACTCCGATAGAGAATGAATACAAAGAGATCCTGTCAATACAAATGATGAAAGATATCAATATAAATAATACCAAAACAATAGAGCTACTGAAATTCGAATCCGATATCCAAAAATACACAGGCATAGGATTTGGAACGGTATGCATCTTCATCGTTATATTCATCATCATAATAAAGTATAGAAATTGGACAACATTAAAGCTCGTTAATACAACAAAAAACGAACTTCCCGATAAATTGGAATCTCAAGATATAGAAGAGAATAAAGTCAGCAACGACATTCAAACCAATGTATCACACCCAGACAACCAATTCAACCCAGGAAAAAATTCTACGAAACACCATTTTTTTAAGAAGTCAAATGGGACATTTGGTTTTAAGAGGGGAAGAGTTAACACGTGACATAACTGGGTTCACACAGTTAAGTGAATATCATGTTGCTCGAGTTGCAATATTTCCATAAGCGCGTGTTAACACCATTTCCGCGACAATGCTGATTGCGCACATTGCAACAAACCAATTTAACATTATTTTGCGATTAGTAGAATTAGTTGTAATCCAAATTTATAATTGTTAAGAGCTGAAAACCTTGTTAGTTATAATATTGTATTTTAATAAAGTGTTAATAAATTGTATCTTGAATTGTATTAATAAAATAAAGTTTTTATTAAATAAAGTTATAAATAATAAATAAAAAGATAATAATAATAAAGAATCAGAATTTGAATTTTATATTTAAAAAGAAGGGATTTCCTTAACTTTATATATATATATATATATATATATATATATATATATATATATATAAAGGGTGTTTTTTTAAGAGGTTGCCGATTTTTTTTTTGAATAAAACACATATAAAATTATGAAATGACCAAAATTTTTTTTTATTTGGTAGATAATTTTTTGGCATTTAACATTTAAACACAATTTCTGGCATATGGCTAGCACGACTATTTTTCACAAATGTCATTCTGGAGGTCCAATTTTCCAGCACTTTTTCAAGCATTTGAGGGCGTATGTCAGCAATGACACGTTGAATATTGGTTTCCAAAGCGTCAATCGATTGAGGTTTATCCACATAAACCAATGACTTCACGTATCCCCACAAAAAGTAATCGAGTGGCGTCAAATCGCACGAACGCGGAGGCCAATTCACCGGACCATTTCTCGAAATAATGTTGTCGTTGAAAGTTTCTTTCAATAAGTCGATTGTTTCACGTGCTGTATGGCAAGTGGCACCATCTTGTTGAAACCACATTTCATCCATATCCATATCTTCAAGATTTGACAACAAAAACTCATTTAACATGGTTCTGTATCGATTTCCATTCACGGTAACGCGTCGTCCTTCCTCATTTTTAAAGAAATATGGACCGATGATCCCACCAGCCCATAGACCGCACCAAACAGTACATTTATCAGGATGCATTGGTAATTCTTGAACGGCGTGTGGATTATCTTTGCTCCAAATGCGACAATTTTGTTTGTTGACGTATCCATTTAACCAAAAATGCGCCTCACCACTGAAGAGAATTTTACGGTAAAAAAATGGATCTTCGTTCAATTGATTTAACGACCAATCACTGAATTCACGGCGCAAACGATGGTCGTGTGGCTTTAATTCTTGCACCAATTGAATTTTGTATGGCACCAAACCCAAATCTTTACGTAAAATTTTCCATAAAGTCGATGGACAAAGTCCAATTTGCTGAGCACGACGACGAATCGATAAATTGTCGTTTTCTTCGACACTGGCCTCAACGACAGCAATATTTTCTTCTGTACGAACTCTTCTCATTCTTGTCGGTGGCTTGGCATCCAAAAGAGTGAATGTAGACCGAAATTTGGTAATTACGTTCTTTATGGTGGTCTCTGACGGACGATTATGTGCACCATAAAATTCACGAAGTGCTCTATAAACATTTTTAATTGAACACTGATTTTGAAAATAAATTTCCACGATTTGAAAACGTTGTTCTGGAGTTAACCTATTCATAATGATTTGCCAAACAATACTGAGTAGAAATGCCACTTTGAGCTGTCAAAACAACTGTCATAAAATAAAACGACATCTATCGGAAAAACAAACCTCCTAAAAAAACACCCTTTATATATATATATATATATATATATATATATATATATATATATATAGCTACATACTGTACCAGCAACAACAACAACTACAACACAAGTAGTATTTCCGCAGATAACACGACATCAACAAACCAATGCCATATTTTGATTACATATCAAAATCCCAGCATATTAGGTTACTCGTAATTCCGACGATTCAACCATCTGCCGTCACACCAGCAGTTATATTTTAAACATAAACAGAAATATGAAAAAAGAGATAATGCATTCCACTGCTGAGGCAGGAAATGCTTAACCATATAAACTACTAAAGTATACTTACACTTTTGTCATTATTATAGTTCACTTTGAAACATTAATACGGTAAATAAAAAATATAAATTAGTTATCAAAGGTTTTATTATTTAAAATCTCGTGTCACGACAAGACCATACGCATTAATAAAATCCCATAACTGGCGCAGCCGTTAGAGCACAAAATCCAGTTTGTGCCTATTTTTCTTAAACAAAAAGAAAAATAACCGCGTTAAAAATTATTCTTGTATTACGAAGCAAATCAGTAATTCGTTTAGTTTAGAGTCAGTGTAATAAAAAAAATTATAGTGTTACATTATAATAAATTGTGTGTAAAGTGAAATAAAAAAAAAATAATAAAAAATTTAGATCACAAGAACAAATCGCATATTACGATAAAAGTGATTGATTCAATTTTTCAAACACCAAGTTAAGTAAGTTACACGTACTCTTGTTATAATAAAAAGTGAACTAGTGTAAAATCTATCGAAAGTGTACCGGCTAAAAGTCACACGAGTAGAGAACAGAGACAGTTTCGAACTCTTAGACATGAGAAATGTATTCTACTTTCTAATTGTCTGTCCGATTATTACATGGTGAGTAAGATATTTTTGCAAATATTCCGACAACACTAAATAATTGATCCACCAATCCTTGTACATATGTATACAGAGGAATAATACCGCTAATTATACGTTAATAATTAGGGCAAAAACAAAAATATTTTTCGTTTATTATTTTATGTAAAGTTAGTGGCTTATTGGCAATAAAAATAAATAATAATTTTGATAAATTTTTCATAAAGTTTAATGAAAATTAAAGTAGTACGAATAGTCGAATGATCCAAACCAGTACTCCCCAAAAATCAAGTAGTGAGAAAGAATTTTCTAGTATAGAGGAATTTAAAAATCAATTAACTAAAATCATAGATAATATAAATAACGATTCAGATTTAGAAATAATTACTAGTGACAAAATTAAGCAAGTCAAAACAGATAAAATGGCAGAACGCGACAATATTATAAACAGATTATATACATCTTTAAAAACCCCAGACATTATCAAAGATTTAAACGAATTTCACGGTGATGTCGAGTTGCTACATCAATTCATAAAAGATGTTGAAGAAATAATAGAATTGTGCGGCAACATACTTCCAGAAGACGAACCAACACCAATAATTTTTATAAAAGCCATACGTAATAAAATTAAAGGGGAGGCAAATCATGTCTTAATAAACGCTAATACTGAAAGCACGTGGTACAGTATAAAAGCAGCATTGGTAGAACACTACTCAGATCCAAGATCGGAAGTAGTTTTGATTCGGGACCTCAACCGAACAAGGCAAGGAATTCTCACATCGAGACAATTTTATTTGAACATCCTTAAGATACAAAATGCACTTATAGCACACGCTAGCATTCAAATGTGTAATGTAGATACAAAAAGGAATTTGTACAAAGAAATGTGTCTAGCACAATTTGTATCAAATCTTCGTGAACCACTAGGTTCCAACATACGTAGTAGAGATCCAGAAACCTTATCAGAAGCAATGGAACTCTGCACAACAGAAGAAAATATGTATTACATGAAATATCAACCAACATTCCGAAAACCAACGAACAATTTCAAACCAAATCTGAACCAAAACTCACAACAAAACTGGCAATATCCTCGAATTGGAAGGACAGAGCAACAAAAAATCAAATGCCAAGCACTTCTAACAAATACAAGCCAAACTTTAAACAACATCAACCTTATAATAATAATCAATCAACAAAATATTTGGCGATCAAACAAGAAAAAAATATTAACATCACCGAAAACGAACCCCCGGTGGAAGAAGAAGATGAACAAGAAGAATACAACGAAGATGATATAGAACCGAATGAGGATTTTTTTCAGGAAAACGCCTCGGACGACGAATAAACATTCACGAAACCCACGAATTGCCATACATAACAATCCACATCAAAAAAAAACCTATACATCTGCTCATCGATACAGGGGCCGACGAATCATATCTCAACCCAATACTAATTAAACCTGAAAAAACAATCACAATTAAACCAATTACAATTAAAACAGTCAGCAATGCATTCCAAGTAGATAAAATAATCATCCTAAACGGATTAAAAGAACTAAGAACTACAGAAAAATTAAAATTCCATTTGTTAAAGTTTCATAATGTCTTTGATGGTCTAATTGGTACAAACATTCTAAAACAACTGGGTATCGTAATTGATATCCGAAACAAAACATTGACTCTTCCAACTCATACAATTCAAACAAAATCATTTAAAGTAGGTAGCAATGCAATAAATTTGACACAAAATTTACCAAACAACCAACTGGAAGAGATTTTCTATAAGTATCAGAATTTGTTCGACACAGGTTCAACGTTACCATACACAGGTGACATAGAACACACAATAGAGCTCACAAATAAAAAACCGATTCACAAGAAACAGTATCGTTACCGCAACTCACAAATCCCAGAGATAAAAAAACAAATCAATGAACTTTTACAAAACAACATTATCCAAGAGAGCAAAAGCCCTTGGAATAGCCCAATCATCATCGTAAATAAAAAAACCAACGAGTAGGGAATAAAAAAATTTCGAATGGTAGTTGATTATAGGGAACTCAATGCAAAAACAATTGATGACCGCTTCCCGGTCCCAAATATTGAGGAACTACTTGATCAGCTGAATGGATGTAAATATTTTTCGGTTGTCGACCTCAAATCAGGCTTTCATCAAGTCAAAATGAACGACAGAGACGTACCAAAAACCGCATTTTCCGTATTGGGAAACCATTACGAATTCACACGAATGCCGTTTGGCCTTAAAAATGCGCCATCCACCTTTCTCAGACTGATGAACCGAACATTAAATAAATGGATCGGAAAAATTTGTTTGTGCTACATGGACGATATTATCGTCTATAGCCAAACAAAAGAAGATCATATGAAACATTTAGAGATAATCTTCAAATGTCTGGAAAACGCAAATATGCGAATACAACTCGACAAGTGTAAATTTCCAGAAAAACAAATTAAATTTTTAGGACATATAGTGAACGAACAAGGGATACAACCAGACCCGGACAAAATTGAAGCCATAAAAAAATGTGTATTCCTAAAACCACGAAACAAATAAAACAGTTTCTGGGAATGGTGGGTGGGATACTACCGAAAGTTTATTAGAAATTTTGCGGAAAAAACAAAACCAATAACAGCACTTCTTAAAAAGGGCGCAAAGATCGACCCTAACCAAAAGGAATACGTTGAGTGCTTCAATAAATGTAGAGAAATGCTAACAACCAAACCTATACTGCAATATCTAGACTTTAATCGAACATTCAGATTAACTACGGATGCATCCGACTATGCCATAGGAGCAATCTTGTCCCATGATGATACGGACAAACCTGTTGCATATGCGAGCAGAACGCTAAATGAAACAGAAACCCGCTATGATGCGACTAACAAAGAGCTATTGGCAATAGTATGGGCCTGTAAGCATTTTCGACCCTACCTTTATGGAAAGAAATTCAAAATTTATTCGGATCACCGACAACTCGAATGGTTAATGTCTCTGAAAGACCCATCATCAAAATTAGTCAGATGGAGACTAAAACTATCGGAATATGAATTCGAAATTAAATACAAAAAGGGTACAACAAATAACAATGCCGACGCTTTATTAAGACTGGAAATAAATAACAATGAAACCAACCAGAATTCATTACCAATAACAAATTCACCGATAAACGAGTTCCCGACACAAATCATTTTCAAAAAGGAGCCTCAAGTGAAGCCACATAGACCAAATAGAGAAATACAAAAAATCTTTAGCAATGTAAGATATGAGTATACAAAGGAAAATTACCAAAAAAATTCAATAAAAAATATCCTCAATTTCGTAACATCAAAACAAACCGGAAACATTGCAATCATCTGTGATGATGAAGTGTCTGATTATATATACAATTGGACCAAAAACACAAACCGGAACAATCTAAATATACTAAGATCATCGATATGTCTGGAAGGCATAGAGGATGTACAAAAACAGGAAGATATAATCAAATCGATTCACGAGAAGGAAAATCACTCAGGAGAAGAAACGACAGCAAATGTGTTATTAAGTAAATATTTTTTCCCAAAGCATAAGAAAAGAATCCAGGAAGTAATTAAAAAATGCAGAAACAAATGAGATAACAACAATTACAAATCCAGTAGACCAACTGAAAATTATTGTGGACATACACAATAAAAATCACCGGGGATCAAACGAAAACTATCTACAAATCAAAAAATCGTATAAATTTGCAGGAATCAAAGAAATGATATCCGCTTATGTTAACCAGTGCGACACATGTAATAGAATGAAATATGATCGAAACCCAATACAAATGCAACAACAAATTACGGAGACATCGAAACGACCAAACGATCGAATTCATATCGACACATTCTCGATCAGATCAAAACAGTTCCGAACCATTATTGACAGCTTTTCACGAATCGCATCGGCATATGAACTTCAAAACAGAGAAGCAATAAATGTAATCGCTGCACTGAAAAAACACTTTTCGCAGGAGGGTATACCAGGCATCCTGGTATCCGACAGCGCAACTGGATTCACAGCAAGAACCTTCACGGATTTCGGTCAACAATTCAACTTCAGACACCATGTTACAACTCCCAAATCATCAACGGGTAACGCATTAGTCGAAAGACTCCACTCAACAATGACCGAAATTATCCGAATCAAGCATGATGAGAATAAAAATATAAAAACTGGTGATCTTATGACCGAAGTACTCCTAACATATAATAATACAATACATTCTACAACCCAGTTAACACCGATGGAACTACATAGAGCACACATTATTACAAAAAATATACCGGAATATCTATCCACGGAAAATTACACAAAGCAAGTAATATCCGAATACGCAACTCGCGCAAATATAATCGCAGAAAAGGATAGTCAACAAATGGAAAAGCGAACAGGCAAAACAAATGAAAATAAAACATTACCACCTAGGCTAAACAAAGATGCTATAATATACGAAAAACAACGCACACAAGATAAAACGGCACCTCTATATATAAAACATAAAGTAGTTACAGACCTTAACGGTCCAATAATCTCCACAAATAAAAGAAATGTTCACAAGAGAAATATTAAACAACATTGTATAATTTCAGGGTCGGAGGATCTATAGAAATAATGAACTTCACCGACAATAAGGGGATTATACCTATTGTACTGGGAAACGCCAGAATTTTCGAAAACCACCTTCAATTCCTACATGTTATAAACATATCATCATATTTACCAATAATCACAGGTAACTTGGGAAACTTAGCAGAGTATGAGAAGTTAATCAAAAATACAATAAAACTGTTCACACATTTCGAAAACAGAATACGAACTATTCGAAAAGAATCAAAAACATTAATAGAAACTTTCTCAAGCCTGAGACCAAAAATCAGACAGAGACGAGGTATACATATTATATTTGGCGACGCCACTCAAGGTAACACAGAAAAAATCAATGAAGCTTTAAACAAAATTAATACAAACGAAAACGCAATAGTTTCCAAAATTAATGAGCAAATCGAAATTAACACAGCCATGATAAATAGATTTAGGGATTTAGAAAATTGACAGGAGAAATAAATTTGATGAAGATTAGAATTAATCAAAATACAGACAAATTACAGGAAATCGAACTCATTTTGCTATGCGAACAGAGCCTTCACACTGTGGAATTTGAAATTAGAAATTTGCAACAACACCTTGACGAGATATTAGATGCAATTACTTTAGCAAAACAAGGTTACATATCTCACTATTTGCTTTCATCGGACGAAAGTGACTTTATTTATAAGAATCTAGAAAAACAAAATATTAAAATCAATTCGGAACATGAACTTTATCAATTTTTATCAATCTCAATTATATATAAAAACCCTTTAATAGCCTTCGCGGTAAAAATTCCTCAGTTTACAAAAACCATTTTTAAACATATCCAATTATACCCGACCACGATAAATCAAACCTATACAATACAAATCCCAGCCAAATACATTTCCCTATCCAATGAATTTGCAAAATATTCAAATGATCCTTGTAACAAAATCGATGACACATATTACTGTACAAACGAAGAATTACAAATCAGCAACAATAAATGCATTGAAAACATTTTAAACAACCAACCGCCAATTTGCAACCTAACAGAGGGCAACATAAAACCATATATAAAACACGTAGAGCAAGAGTTCATAATAATTAATGAACAAAGGGACCCAGAATA
This sequence comes from Nephrotoma guestfalica, assembly GCA_963691935.1. Classification (NCBI taxonomy): domain Eukaryota; kingdom Metazoa; phylum Arthropoda; class Insecta; order Diptera; family Tipulidae; genus Nephrotoma; species Nephrotoma guestfalica. The sequence goes on from OY829915.1 coordinate 110,316,756, forward strand.
TCATACAAACTGTATCAAACAAGAAAGAAAACATCAACCACGTCAAAGCCTAATCAAGTTATAGAAAACACCAACATAAAATACACGGAGGTCTATAGTTATATCCCGTACAACGATATAAAAATCCATAACACAACCAAACCATTGGAACTATCTGCGGTATCAAACATAACAATTCAAAACATGAACAAATTAAAGGAATTCAAGCAGACAACAGTTCCACAAGAACATCAATATGCTACTTGGGGAATAACAGCAATCCTGATCATTAGCATCATCAGCTACTTATGCATTCTACGTTACTGTCCCTCATGCACACCATGTCAATGGTACATAAAAATAAAAAATTCTCCTGACGTCAAAACACTTCAAGAAACATCAAAAACCAATTTTCACTCCAAAATCTAGGGATGGAGGAGCTACATACTGTACCAGCAACAACAACAACTTCAACACAAGCAGTATTTCCGCAGATAACACGAAATCAACAAACCAATGCCATATTTTGATTACATATCAAAATCCCAGCATATTAGGTTACTCGTAATTCCGACGATTCAACCATCTGCCGTCACATCAGCAGTTATATTTTAAACATAAACAGAAATATGAATAAAGAGATAATGCATTCCACTGCTGAGGAGGAAATGCTTAACCATATAAACTACTAAAGTATACTTACACTTTTGTCATTATTATAGTTCACTTTGAAACATTAATACGGTAAATAAAAAATATAAATTAGTTATCAAAGGTTTTATTATTTAAAATCTCGTGTCACGACAAGACCATACGCATTAATAAAATCCCATATATAAAGGGTGTTTTTTTAGGAGGTTTGTTTTTCCGATAGATGTCGTTTTATTTTATGACAGTTGTTTTGACAGCTCAAAGTGGCATTTCTACTCAGTATTGTTTGGCAAATCATTATGAATAGGTTAACTCCAGAACAACGTTTTCAAATCGTGGAAATTTATTTTCAAAATCAGTGTTCAATTAAAAATGTTTATAGAGCACTTCGTGAATTTTATGGTGCACATAATCGTCCGTCAGAGACCACCATAAAGAACGTAATTACCAAATTTCGGTCTACATTCACTCTTTTGGATGCCAAGCCACCGACAAGAATGAGAAGAGTTCGTACAGAAGAAAATATTGCTGTCGTTGAGGCCAGTGTCGAAGAAAACGACAATTTATCGATTCGTCGTCGTGCTCAGCAAATTGGACTTTGTCCATCGACTTTATGGAAAATTTTACGTAAAGATTTGGGTTTGGTGCCATACAAAATTCAATTGGTGCAAGAATTAAAGCCACACGACCATCGTTTGCGCCGTGAATTCAGTGATTGGTCGTTAAATCAATTGAACGAAGATCCATTTTTTTACCGTAAAATTCTCTTCAGTGATGAGGCGCATTTTTGGTTAAATGGATACGTCAACAAACAAAATTGTCGCATTTGGAGCAAAGATAATCCACACGCCGTTCTAGAATTACCAATGCAACCTGATAAATGTACTGTTTGGTGCGGTCTATGGGCTGGTGGATCATCGGTCCATATTTCTTTAAAAATGAGGAAGGACGACGCGTTACCGTGAATGGAAATCGATACAGAACCATGTTAAATGAGTTTTTGTTGTCAAATCTTGAAGATATGGATATGGATGAAATGTGGTTTCAACAAGATGGTGCCACTTGCCATACAGCACGTGAAACAATCGACTTATTGAAAGAAACTTTCAACGACAACATTATTTCGAGAAATGGTCCGGTGAATTGGCCTCCGCGTTCGTGCGATTTGACGCCACTCGATTACTTTTTTTGGGATACGTGAAGTCATTGGTTTATGTGGATAAACCTCAATCGATTGACGCTTTGGAAACCAATATTCAACGTGTCATTGCTGACATACGCCCTCAAATGCTTGAAAAAGTGCTGGAAAATTGGACCTCCAGAATGACATTTGTGAAAAATAGTCGTGGTAGCCATATGCCAGAAATTGTGTTTAAATGTTAAATGCCAAAAAATTATCTACCAAATAAAAAAAAATTTTGGTCATTTCATAATTTTATATGTGTTTTGATTCAAAAAAAAAAATCGGCAACCTCTTAAAAAACACCCTTTATATATATATATATATATATATATATATATATATATATATATATATATATATATATATATAAATATATATATATATATATATATATATATATATATATATATAAATATATATATATATATATATATATATATATATATATATATATATATATATATATATATAAAACTATATATATATATATATATATATATATATATATATATATATATATATATATATATATATATATATGTATATATATATATATTATATATATATATATATATATATATATATATTTATATATATATATATTTATTATATATTATATATATATATATATATATATATATATATATATATATATTATATATATATATATTTATATATATATATATATATATATATATATATATATATATATATATATATACATATATATATATATATATATATATATATATATTTATATATTTATATATATATATATATATATATATATATATATATATATATATATTATATATATATATATATATTTAAATATATATATATATATATATATATATATATATATATATATATATATATATATATATATATTTATATATATATATATATATATATATATATATATATTTATATATATATATATATATATATATATATATATATATATATATATATATATATATATTTTTATATATATATATATATATATATATATATATATATATATATATATATATATATATATATATATATTATATATATATATATATATATATATATATATATGCTGATACTGGATCGTGGACCAGGGAGCTCATCCCGAGGCTAAAGGAATGGTTGGAGCGTAAACATGGCGAGGTGAACTTCCATCTCACTCAGTTCTTGTCAGGTCACGGTTGTTTCAACAGCTACCTATTTAGAGTGCATATCAAGGATATACCTAATTGCTTATACTGTATCGAAGAGGATACACCAGAGCACACGATATTCTACTGTGCAAGGTGGGATCAAGTGCGAAAGCAGTGTACAGATGTTGTAGGAGCCATAACACCAGGTACAATCATTTCGAGGATGCTGGCGGACGAGTATGGTTGGTATGCTATAAGTAGGATGATTAGAGTAATACTAACCATAAAAATGAGGGAACAAGCGACCATGTCGCTCTGAACAAAACTAAAGGACAATAGACATCCCGTGGTCGAAGAAATGCAACAAATTTGTGGTACCGGTCGCTGCGAGGAGGTGAGGTAGGGGGTTTTTAGTCGGTAGAAGTCCGGCACACCGTCCATGAGGATTTTCCCCCTACTAGAAGAAAAAAAAAAAAAAAAAAATATATATATATATATATATATATATATATATATATATATATATATATATATATATATATATATATATATATATATATATATATATTATATATATATATATAAAAGTGCCCATATTAAAATTTCCATTATATAACGGGCTGCACAAAACCATCAATTAATCTATAATTCGGTGAAGCATACTTACGGAATAAAATCACTCATTAAACATTTTATTTTCTTACAACTAATCTCAGCAAAAATTAATTGTGAATAATACAACAATCTTATTTTTTATTATTATTTTATTTAAAAAAAAAGGTGTCGAGCAAAAGCCATATGGAAGCCTATAAAAATGAACAGAAATAAAAAGCGACAGTTAATAACATTTTACCTTCATTATCGGATGTCTGGCAATTAAAATTCCAAAAAAATGTTGTATAGCCTGTTATAAGTCGGTTGGACGAACCACAACTGTTTTGTTACCTAAAATATAATAAAATACAGTATTATTAATATTGCGTTTCGAAGTAGATACATTTTATTGGGAAATAAATTCTTCTGGACGACATAAACACCGCACTCGGCACTATTTTGCTCGGTACAAAAATTTTATAATAATCAATAATACGACTTTTGCAATTATTTCACAGTAACCGAATTCAAATAATTAAGATTTAAGATTTATCAATTTTTTTTAAATTTCAGTGCCGTTAAAATTACAGTAGGAACTTTGGATTTAATGTACATAGTTTTCAAATTTAACTTTTCACAAACTTGAATATCAAATAACTAATTAAACTTATTGTAACTAAACTTACCGTATTTTTTCATTTTTTTTAAATTTCAGTTTTATATTTGTTGTTTACCGCAGGAAAATTTTTTTCTTTTAAAAAAACTAACCACCAAATAATTACAAATACAAAAGTTTTTAATCTCTTCTCACGCACCTGACGCTATAAAAATTTGTATAAAATAAAATTAAAAAGGGGTAGGGATTTTTTTTCGTTTGGTTGCTATAAAAAATACTCGAGTTGATATTTTTTCTGAAAAATTTATGGCAGCACAACAAAAATTTGCTCAGCAAGCTATAATCGGATACGCCCTTCTCCCAAATAGTCGATCTATATTTTTGTCTCGTTTTAGTTTTGCTGAGATAATATTTTTTTCTCATGGAATAGGGCCATTAGGAATGTCATGCAAAACATTTAATAAAACATTAAAATAATTAATCAAATCATTAAAAAATTGATTATTAATGCAAATTATAAATAAATGTTTTATATAATCATTTAGTTAATTCAACTAATTAATTTATTCAATCTAGAACATTTTGATTATAAATCAAACAAATATATTATTTGTTTTATTAAATGTTTTAGTTGAAACAATTATTTCAAAGCTTAGTTAAAATCTTCTAATTAAAATTAAATGAAACAGCTAATCACATACAATCGCTAAAAATCAATCGTCAGATTTAAATAAAATTGATTAATCTTTATATGAAAATACTATTGTTTTCTTTCTGTATATATATATATATATATATATATATATATATATATATATATATATATATATATATATATATATATATATATATATATATATATATATATATATATATATATATATATATATATACAGAATTATATGAACATAATTATAATATATATATATATACAGCTTAATGTGCATAAGCGATGTGTATATAATATATATATACACATACACATACATTCGCTTATGCACATGACATGATATGATATAACAAGAGACGCACAGGGCAAACACTATATCTATCCCAGGCACGTACAGCACACTCCCGGAGCAAGCGCAATTCAATATCAAAAGCGTACTTGAAAACGAATCACACTCCAGAACTATGCGGGCCCAGACCCGCCTACATCCTGACACCATAGGTAATGCAAGGAAGGATCAGTTAATCACAGAAACGATCACCACGCGGCAAAGTTGCCATCTAACTATTGACTTTGTTAGTAAGTCATTTATACGATTTAACAATTATGCACACATACATTTGCCATCCGTGGACAAGAGATGTTAACCAATTAATTTGCTAGTTGTGACTAGAAATATTATATCTAAATTTCATCATATGTATCCATCGTTATCAGTCAGAAATGACTAGAACAATCAATCAATTACATCCAGGGGCCATCTCATTCCACGCTACACAACACGGCTGCACCAACACCCAACCCTACATCAATAAACCCGAGGGACACATGTTCGTAAGGATTTGACAGCATGTATATACAAATGATGACACTACAATTCCCAGTACATCGTCAACTACCAAACTTCAGCTCAGCTGAACTTCAGCTCACCAATCACCAAATCACTCGGATTCACAATAAAACATTCATGTCCCCCAATAATAGGAACAAACACATCTGAACCCAACCAGATAGAATACCTAAAACAACATTATATTGCAAAAGGCCCTTGAAATGAGTTCATCCAATTAATAATATTGCAAACAACATTCATGTCCCCCAATAATAGGAACAAACACATCTGAACCCAACCAGATAGAATACCTAAAACAACATTATATTGCAAAAGGCCCTTGAAATGAATTCATCCAATTAATAATATTGCAAACAAAGAGACCTCTTGATCAAAAAACAAAAATAAAATTTGTTAAATTAACAAAAACAAGCAGCCGGTAAAAGCAATGTTAACATACGAAAAGGCGAATTTACTTTAATTCAAATCTTTTATAAAAACTTAAATTAAACTGAAGAAAATAAAAAAAAATTCAGTTAAAAATACATAGATAATGGAGGTGAAGAATTTAATGAAATTTATTAATGTGTAGCGATCTCCCTTAGTTAGGAGTGGTAACATGGCGCAATAAAAATTAAAAAAAAAAAAATATATATATATATTATATATATATATATATATATAATATATATATATATATTTAATATAATATATATATATATGTATATATATATATATATATATATATATATATATATATATATATATATATATAATATATATATATTATATATATATATATACATATATATATAAACATATATATATATACATATATATATATATATATATATATATATATATATATATATATATATATATATATATATATATAATATATATATATATATATATACATATATATATATATATATATATATATATATATATATATATATATATATATATATATATATATATATATATATATATATATATATATATATATAATATATATACAGATAGATATACACGTATATGTACACGTTTCTGTTGCTGGTCATATTGCTATGGTATGTAATCGTCATTGTATTTTAACTGGATAGACTAAACTGGTTCCTAACAACTTCAAACAAACCCACTTAGGTATGGTGCATATCACGTTACGCTGCATACAAAATATTAAAAATATTAAAAACATAGGATTTACAGATGAATATTTTATTCAAAATCATTAAAATTAATCTAACTATACGTATTAATAATAGCTATTTGTATTTAGGTGCATATGGCCGAGAATGCAATAGGCACGGATAAATTCTCTTTTAGCACATCACTCAAATGGTGGTAGCGTACTGTACAATTCATAAATGTTGATACCTCTTAGCGTATAACTTGTTATTATACTTTATGTGACGTGTCTTGAGATACGTTCTATCGAAATCCGTCAGCTGGCGGACCAATTGTTCTTGTGAATTAAGTTCATTTACGACTTAAAACGCGACAGCTTTTACTGCTTCATATTTATGATTTTGGCTTGGTAGCATACAGTATGACAATCCTTTCGATCTAAAAATAAACAAAATTATAAATATAAAATACACGAGAGTAGAGGATTTTAAACAAACTTTTTGCGATTTACAACTGGGTTTTCATCATCGTCCAGTCCAGATGATCATTTTGGAAATCGCTATTGTTGTCGCACACATCATCGTTCTTGTTCATTCCGTTTGGAGTGTGTTCACCTAATACCACACTGGTTTTTAGCTCCATTCCCTGGGCATATGATAATCTATCAAAATAATTGTCGTCTATGTGACGATTTACGGGTAGTTTTAGAATAAATTACGATTTGGGTGCGTTTATCACCCGCCACTGTATTTAGAGTATCGAGTTCTTCAATGGAAAATTCATTGTGATCATCATCCATAAATCCAGTATCACTATCGCTGTCATTTAAATTTATGTTACTATCACCTACGGTTGATTGCAGCATCCTGAAAATAAAAGATCGATCGTTATAGAGCAATTCCTTACTTAGATGTTTCCAGCCAAATACGTACTTATTTATGTCGCACGGCTTATCACTAACATTGCCGTCCAGCTTTGCTGGACATCAACATTTACATCATTTTTCCACCTGATATGAAAATGAAATTCGCAGGGTTTATTAGCACAGCCAAGACCTAAATAGCCGTATATACCGCTATTGCAATTTATCTCTGGCATTATGGTTTGCTTGATGAACTGCCAATGCACTTATCGGTTTAGCTTAATTTTCTAATTTTAATTTTTTTGTCTGTTTTATTCCAATAGGCCTCGAGCTTTTTAATATTTTAAGAATGTTTTTTATAAAATTATAAAATTGCACGGTTAGTCCACAATAAGAGTTTGCCACAATTTTTGACAGTTTTCAAAAAAAAATTTATTAAAAATGTGTAAATTGAAATTAAATTAGATTTTAATTTCGGGATAACCCTACATTTTTATGTAACAAAAGTTCGGGGTTTCGGGATAGCACTACATTTTTGTAACGACTATACTTTTTTCGGGTTGACTACACTTTAGCCAAGAAACATACCAAAAAATTCGGGATGGATTTTCGGGCTAACTTCACTGACTTCATCAAAATTACATAAAATTTTCCAAATTTTTTGAAAATATGCAATAAGTATTATGTTAATAATGCATTTTTTAAAGAAATATTGAAAAATTAAAGGTTTCACACGTTTCTTAGTGCGAAGTGTGCTTAGTATCAATTTACCTTATTATTGGTCTTGTGTTTGATACACTAATTGAAAAAATGTCTTCTCATGAGCGAAATGTTTACGCCATAAAATTATTTTTGAAATAAAATTAAAAGGAGTGGGGAGTGGGGACATAAGGCCCCATTTACATGTAGAAAATTGTTTCCATCTGCAAATGTTTGCAGGTAAATAAGAAGCATCCGCTATATAAGAATACTCAATATACGAGAAAGAAATAAACATATATGGTAATGCCATAATTTTTTTTATAGCATTATTATTAACTTACGTTTAATTAATTCAAATGCGAAATTTACATTTTTATCTATGGCGTTTGTTTTTATTATGAATCCTTAACATTTATAAATATAAAATATTTTTTTTGTTAATTTTAAAATTGTTGCCAATAAAATTACTCGGATCGAATATATTTTATGGCAACATTTTCATTTTTATAGTAGTTTTGGCGGTATAGTGGCTCAGAAACTCTTCTGTAATATTTTGTTTGGATATATTTCTTTTCTTGTCTCTCATGTGCAAAAAGTCAATGTTATATCTCTTTCATTTTGCAGAAGAAAATGTTGGTCGCATGTAAATGGGGTATAAGTATGAAGCATATGATTTAAATAAAGCAAATATTTTTTTGATTTATTTTTACCAAGCAATGCTTTATTCAATGGGATTGTTATTGTAACGTTGTCAAGAAAATATGCCTTATAACATATACATACAATATTTAAAATAATTACAATTTATTTTTTTCCATAAAGCCAATAATATTACGTTACATCACAGATAAATCACTATCACAGAGAAATCAGTGATTTCTCTGAGGTTACATTATACGGGTGTGAAGTTTTTAACAAAATGAATAAACAAGAAAAATTTGTTATGATATCATGAAATGATATTTTACAATGTAGGGCAGCTGTTAAGCTGCTATTCTATGATATTCTACATGCAATTTAGTATGTCCAAGCCCATAGTTGATATATTACTTTGATGATGCAGCAACTGAATGACTTGAGCACATGTACTGTGCTACTCGTACTACTGCATTCGATTATCATTTAATCACCCAAGAATTGTATCAACCTGAGACAAAATTCGGTAACCGATCTGACTAGGTATCCTGATCCTACGAGGTTGTCTAATTATACAGATTGAGGATATGTTATATAGGTTCTAATAATAGAAGAACTACAAGCGCAAACTGCCGTTGTACAACGTACTCCAGTTTGATTTTTCTTCTTCTATATAATTACCAATTACCAGTTTTCTAATCCTCGTTAATATATATTTTGGCCATTGATGGTCTGTGAAAAAGCAATTAGTTTGTTAGTAAGGATAAGTAACTTGCTTTTACTCTCGGTCTCTTTTTATCACCATGAAGATGAATTAAACATAAGAAGTTTTGTTTGTTTAATCCATCTTTCCAACCACTTTAAAGATGAGGAGGGACAGCTTTTTAAGTTTACTTTTATTCAATCGTCACTTCTCAATTTCGGGAACTCTACAGATCTAGCCACACTGAGCGCGTATCGCGAACGCAAACAAACCTCTCACAGGGTCCTCTATAGAACCATCAAACACTAATAAAATCACAATGATCCCCTAACCAATATAAATCTGCCGTAATACTAAAATATTTCAAAATACGAGGAAACCTAAAACTCGTAGTCAAATTAATTGTCTGGGAGCTTCAACTCAGGAAACTAAAGTCATTAAATGTCCGACCCAATTTTATTAAAATGATCGCCTCGTCAAAACCAATATTCAAAAATTTCACACAAAGATTACTCCATGCCACAATCCATCGAAAAAATACATCCGCACTCGCAACCCACGCGCAGCGTGACCAGACTTAAACTCTACCTGCCCGGGCCTGTGGGAATGTGTACACAGCCTTCTGTCATCTATTCATCATCGTAGCTTCGTTTGTGTAACACATGATTACAATAATGATGTTATTGGAAAGGCACATTCTTCTAGATCGTTCTAGAAAGTTAAACAAAAGAACTCTTCTTTTTAAATTAAATTTTTGGTGGGTGGTCATGCGATGTCTCTAAAAAACGAAATGAGCTCCTCTTTCACTCTGCTTCATTTGATCGTCCAATTCTGGGACACCCAGAAATATATATATATATATATATATATATATATATATATATATATATATATATATATATATATATATATATATATATAAACAGCACATATCCTATCTGTAACCGTTATAGAGATAATCAAGACTCTACTGTAAAATTAGTCACTTTAAATTTCACTCATATCTTAAGTAAAAACAATTATGCCGTTATTTTATGGGAATAAAACAATTGTTGTTGTGTTGCCATAATATTTAGTAAAAAATATCAAGTTTAGTACTTTTTATGGCAACCAAAAAAACTGTCCCCACTTCCCACTCCTTTTAATTTTATTTCAAAAATAATTTTATGGCGTAAACATTTCGCTCATGAGAAGACATTTTTTTCAATTAGTGTATCAAACACAAGACCAATAATAAGGTAAATTGTAACTAAGCACACTTCGCACTAAGAAACGTGTGAAACCTTTAATTTTTCAATATTTCTTTAAAAAATGCATTATTAACATAATACTTATTGCTTAATTTCAAAATATTTGGAAAATTTTATGTAATTTTGATGTATTAGTCATACTGAGCAGTGAGATATTTTCCGAACAAATGCAATTTTAACATCAAGCTTCATTAGTTTTATACGTAAAATGTAAGAAAAACGAGGAAAACTTTTTTTCGTTCAGTTTATGTATAAAACTGTTGTAACGACGGCCGCATTCGCAAGCGTCGTTCCCAGGCCTGAACTTAATCAAATTTCCCATTATTTTAATTTTGGGGAAATTTATAGGATCGAAGTCACATTGTTTATATACCCTGTTCCTTGATTGCCCCACCACTTTGATGATTTTGATATAAATAGACGAATGTTTTATGATCGGGGCTTCTATTTTTTTACCTAACGTAACTTAAGGTAGTTTGAGTTTATAAATCGTGGTGTGTGCAAGCGCAAAAAGAATCCCTGTTAATAAAATAATACAATGGTAACGCGTGGGGATCGCGTTTGTTGACTTGCAAATTTAATGAAGCTTAACTAATACAAATAGTGAAAATGTAATTGTGAATCTAAGTTGATTGAACTAAATTACAAATTAAGTGTAGTGCCTATTAGAATAGGATTTCTGATCTCCGGTTCACAAAAGATTCCCCATGAAAATTTTAATGGTGGTAAATTTTTTATTAGTCAAGTGTTTCTTAGTTAGTAAAAAAAAAAAAAAATGAACAATAGAAAATAAAAATCCTTGAAAACTATCACACAATAAGTAAATCCCGTGTTACGCAAATAAAAATAATTTTTCCGTTAAATGTTATACAATTATGGATTTACTCGTAAGTTAAAAGAAATGGACAGGTCAGTGAAAACCTCAAGTTGATCGATCGCAAAATAACTTTTCACTTGATAAATTTATGAAATTATGATTAGTTCTGTGATTTTGGACGAAATAAGTTACAAACGTTCATTTTAATACCAAAATTAATATTTTTGTTTCGTCAGTGATCATATTCTGCCGTAACTTGAAATGAACGTTATATTTCAGTTTCGTTTTGATAAATTAGAAGAATATATTTGCCCTTAAATTTTAATGGGAAATGAATTGAACTAACTAAACCTATTTACAACAGAAAAAAATATAATTATTAAATGTGAAAATTAGAAAAAAAATTATAATTAGTGATTATATTCCTATAAAATAGTACATATTACGCTAATGTTGAACTTGCTTATATAGTATATAAAGAAAATTGTGTTAAAATCGCTATATTAGTGTAAGTGTTTGTAAATACATAATTACTTGAAAAAAAAAGAAAATTAGTGTTACGTAATTCTGTGCGTACCGTAATACCAAACAAATAGGTACTTATGCATAAATTGATGCAATCTATGTTATGTATAATTTTTGTATCAATATACGAGGATATAACGCTGATTCTACAAATCTAATTCGGATTAAATGACGATGCAGGACTACGCAACATTTATTTCGGTATTTAATTATTATGTATTAATTATATTTAAGGTTTTCTTTAATATTAAATTATAAAAATTATATATATTTGTGCTGTAATTTATAATAAAACCAATGAAGTCGTTCCTTAGTAAATTTTTTAGAATTAATTTGCAAGTCCGGACTTAGTAATTCCACATTTTATATTTTGCTTAGTTTTAAGATTAATTAAGGTCTTTTCAAATTTTCCATTTTTTTTGTAAGTATTGTCAATCATTTCCATCAGTTGGTAATTTAATTGTATTTTTTTTAAAATAATTTGTAGTTCTATTTCATTCATGTGATAATGTTGGAGAATTATAGTTTAATAATTATTTTTACTGATGATGAAATATAAAACTTCATTATATCTGATTATATTGAAAAAGCAAAAATTATTTTGGTATTTAAATATTTCTTTGTCTTAAAATTTTTTTCTATGTGATTATTTCTTTTAAAATGATTTAGTATATTCCATTAAGATTGTGAGATCGAGGTAGACCACGCAGTGATGATTGGATGGTTGTTAATTTTCCTTTTGGGGTAAACTCTCTCATGCTGATATTGTGATGATCCGTCCTTTCGGTATTTCCCTGTAATTTTTTTTTTCGTTATCCTTGGTTAAAATCATAATGTCCTGTAGTATACCAACAATTTTTATTTTTCAATTAAACTCCTGAATTTCTTAGTTCCGTTTAAAATCTACGTTTATTATCTGCGGTTTAGCAAGGCTGAACAATCCCTTAAAACCCCCACCCCATTACTCCTGAGCCTTAGCCGCGCAAAAGGGAACCGCTTAAGGGCTCTAGTTTAGCACAATTTACTATTATTATTTTTTTTTTTGTAACAATACGGTTTACAAGACTAACGTTGTTACACTGTTGAAGCTTGAGTACCTCAGAAACTAAACTAATACTGCAAAATTACTTTTTTTTACTTTTGTTTTATATTGTAATGGTTTTATTGTGATCGTTCCGTATATTGGTCTATTTTCAGTACTCTCGAATTAAGACTTTGACTCTATGAGTCAAAAATTCAAATGCAAAATTACAGTAAATTTTTCAAATATTTTGAAAATATGTCTGAGATTACGTTAATAATGCATGTTTTAAAGAAATATTGAAAAATTAAAGATTTTCGCACCTTTTTTAGAGTGAAGTGTACTTGTTATCAATTTACCTTATATTGGTCCCGTGTTTGATAATCTAAATTAATTTGCGATAAGAAAACGTTTATTTGAGAAATTTGTGAGTGATCGTTTTTAAGTTATGTGTGAAATTCAAAGTGACTAATTTTACAGTATAATCTTGATTAACTCTATAATGGTTGTAGGCAGGGTATGCGTTGTCATATAATTTTTTTTTAAAAAGATATCCCAAGTAGTACCTAAGATACTCGTATATCATTTTTTTAAAAAAAGTTCATTATTTTTAAATTACTTTACGTTTCCGATCACGACTGCTACAAATAAATTAAATCCATCGGTTTTTTGGTGTTATAATATTCTTAATGAAATATACTAATAGATATGCAGTAAATAGTATTATTAACTGTTGCACTTTTTTTGAAAAAAAAAAAAATCTAAACTTCAATTTTCAGCAAGAAATGTGGCAAATATTTTTTTTATAAAAGTTTGAGCGTCTTTGGTGAAAAAAAATGTATGAGAACCTAAGTGGCCAACTATTTTAAAAACATGCGCGTTTTTCACCAAAGACGCTCAAACTTTTATAAAAAAAATATTTACCACATTTCATGCTGAAAATTGAAGTTTAGATTTTATTTTTCAAAAAAAGTGCAACAGGTTCTCATACTATTTACTGCATATCTATTAGTATAGTCCATTAAGAATATTATAACACCAAAAAACCTATGGATTTAATTTATTTGTAGCCGTGGTGATCGGAAGCGTAAAGTAATGTGGAAAAAATGGACTTTTTTTGAAAAAATGATATATCTTAGGTACTACTCGGAATATATTTTTTTCGTATTTTATTTTGAGCGCCCAATAGCTCTACTATAAGGTGTTTCAGGCTTATCCATTCATTCTGGGACACCCTGTATATTACGTATACATTCTACATAATTGCACGTGCATCCTATACACAAATTAATATTTAAAGGACTATGCACAGATCACGTCACTTATTCACATAGTATATAGTATTATATAAATAACACATTACAACACATATTTATTATAATATAATAAAGTACTTCTATGTACGAGTATTCATTCCATGAAGTGTTGTTTTTGTTGTTTCTGCATTATGCGGTCTATTCGGGTAACTCAAAAGGTTTTAGTCTCTTGAGTCTTCTTATGATACCCTCTTGATGAAGTAGTCTAGCCGCTTCGTCGTTAGGGTGTAGATGGAGCCTCTCCTGATGTTTTTGAGCACACTTCTTTATTTCGGTTGCGACTGTGTCCATTCCGAGGTCTCTATGAAGATCACTATTACGAGTGTACCACGGGGCGTTTACGATCCCTCTGAGGACTTTATTTTGAAATCGTTGGACTATCTGTTGATTGCTGGTTTTGGTACATCCCCATAGTTGAATGCCATATGTCCAGCCCGGCTTCAGAACTTGTTTATAAAGCATAAGTTTATTATGAATGGATAACTGAGAGTTTCTTCCAATTAACCAGTACATTTTTCTATATTTTAATTGAAGTTCATCTGCTTTCTTTTTCACGTGAACTTTCCACTTCAACTTTGCATCAAGATTCATTCCAAGGTATTTTGCTTGATTTGCATGTGGTACAGGAATATTATTGAGAGTCACCGGCAGTGGTTCTATTGATCTGTTAGTGAAGTTAATGTGAGTAGACTTTGATTCATTCACTTTAATTCTCCACTTAGTTAGCCAGTCTTGTATATTATTTATGGCTATTTGTAATTTGAATGTGACTTCACCGATTGTGTCACCAACAGCTAGAATTGCAGTGTCATCTGCAAACGTGGCGGTAGTTGTATTGTTAGTTTGCGGTAAGTCGCTTGTAAAAAGTAGGAAAAGGAATGGCCCTAGGACACTGCCCTGCGGCACTCCCGCTTTAGCTTCTTTAATGCTGGAATAAGCTTCTTCCTGTTTAACTCTAAAGTATCTTCTTTGCAAGTACGACTTTAGTAGTTCGCAATATTCAAATGGCAGAGTTTTTTCTAATTTAAATATTAAACCATCTAGCCAGACTTTGTCAAATGCCTGCGCTATGTCCAAAAATATGGCTGAGCAAATCTTTTTTTCCTCTAAAGACTTTTCTATTAAATCTGTTATTCTATGGACTTGATCAATTGTGGAATGTTTCTCTCTAAAACCAAACTGATGGGAAGGAATAGCTCCTGATTTAACAATTTCAGGTTTAATTCGTTTTAATAATAGTCTCTCAAACAGTTTTGACATAATTGGAAGAAGTGATATTGGCCTGTACGATGTTAATTCAGTTAGTGGCTTGCCTGGTTTAGGTATCATTATTACCTCCGCAAATTTCCAAGATAGAGGGACATAACAGAGTCTGAAGGAAGCATTAATTATGTCAGATATTTTCTTAATAGCTTTATTTGGTAGTTGTTTAAGAATCTCAGCAGTTATTAAGTCATACCCTGGTGATTTTCTAAGTACCATATGATTCTTTATTTCGTGTTTAACTTCTTTAGCATTGGTTAATGGAATTTCCTGTCTCAAGATGGTTGTAAGATTTACATTTAGTATATCGTGTTGATTCAGTGTCGTTAAATTGGGCTGAAAAATACGCTCGAGATGATCTGCGAAATTTTCTGCCTTTTCTTCTTTGGTTTTAGCCAGGCGACCATTATTGGTTTTTATTGGTGGTATGTGGGTAACTGGTCTTTTTAAATATTTGGTTGCTTTCCACAATGAGTAATCAGTATCTTTATCGTAGCTGAGAGATTCTAGGTATGAATTTATTGATTTGTTTTTGAATTCGCGTATTTCTCTGCGTATTCGTTGTGTTAGATTATTCAATCTATTTTTGACGACTGGGTCTCGCGTGCGTTGCCATTCCCTTCGGATAGTTCTTTTCTCTATGACTAGTGATTTAATTTCCATTGGGTAGCATTTGCCAGTTATTTTTTTGTTTGTTGGATTAGTGCTTTTCCACGCTGCCTCCTGTATATCGTTAACTAGTTTTTCCACCTCTTGTTCTAATGTCTCTTCTGACGAAAATTGCGTGTTTAAAATGATACTAGTGTTAAGTTCATTCCTAAATGTTTCCCAATCAGTGTATTTATTTGTTAGCATTGGCTGTTTATCATTTGTAATTATTGTTTCACTTATTGTCATTAAAATAGAGGAGTGGTCAGATGTGGAGTCAAATCCTTCCTGCTGTTAGTCAAAAATGACTAGTTACTTTGTAAAATATTTTATTGCTATCGTAAATAAAATTTAAATAAAAAAAAAAAAAAAAAAAAAAAAAAAAACATATTTATTATTATTTAAATTATTATTTTCACACAAAAAGTAATTAATTTTAGGAGCGACACAAAACATGTCTACTCCGATAGAAATCCAAACCCGATTTTCTTAAAGTGTATGGTTTCAGAGATATGAACACAAATGGGCTATCATGATTAGTAAAATCATCGCCCATTTGATTTGACTATTTCATAGTGCTAATCATTTTCATTACGTTGGCCGCGATTTTACTAATTATCGACTGAAAGCAACAAATTATTTTCTCTAATGGTATAAACAGAACCAGAGATACAACGACAAGATTCAACGCCTGTCAAACTAAAATACAGATTAACTACAAGATGCTAACACAACCAATGTCGCTGGTGGCGACGACATTGTCGCCGAACTTTTTTTAGAATTTATTCTAATTTTGTCATCGGCACTGCAGTACTACCAATATAATTTTCAGATTATAATGTTGGTAAACATTTTTAGAACTGTTTTTAAATGAATTTCAACCAAATATGAATGTTGTACACAATGTTTTAACGAAATTAAAATAAAAAAATGCATTTTCCAATTTAATAAGTCAAAGAACAATTGATTTTACACGTATGATTGATTTGTTTGTCCATGTATTCGAAACCTTTAACAATGAACCACCTTACTGTATCATGACTAGAAGTTATCTTATATTATACGTGTAGTTATCTAAGTGATCGTAACAAAGCTCATGGCAACTTCAGGGTGGAAGATAAACCCAAATTGAACTTGTCCAATACTAAAATTTCCTTACGATGTCTAAATTTAAGAACGGCTGGAGTATTGTTAATCGAACAGTCTGTTTTTGGTGTACGTGCGAGAAGGTTGTTCCTGGAATATAATTACTTCTGTAAAAGCGGCAAAGGCGACTAATAGGTGGAGACTATAGTTCATTTTCTCTGCTATTTTTCTACAATTGCATATAGAAGGCGCAAATATTTGGATAACTTCAAAATCGCCAACCTCCCAAGCCTCAACGCTGGGGGTGCGAGATATTTCATGCTACATAAGTAGTGGTTAATCATTCCGGTATAGGGGAAAGGAGTAAGATCCTATGGTACCTAACCTTATTTACTTAACCTGATCTAGATGTATGAAGAATGTACGAGTGGCCGAGTTAAGCAGCCGGCTAAGGAAAGGTTATTTTTTCAAGAAGAAAATTGTATTACCCTCTACCGTAGGCACAATAAAAGGTAAGTTTATTGGCCAATTATTCAAAATAATAGCCATATGGTTAATTATCATTATCATATAAAGGCCTCCAATGCCGTAAAAGTGAAAGTTTGAACATATTCACCTCCATCGCATATATCTTATGTATTTCACGTTATGTTAAGCAACAACCCCAATTATATAATTAGTCATCATGGTAAATTAACTTCATAATTTAGTATACCATGAATTAACTGACAATACGCGCCCGTTTAAAAATTATCACCACCATCTATTATGATCTAATAAATTAGTAAATGGTTTTTTCACTTTTAAATATTCATTTGGTGCTGGTACTTTTACGGCTGTATTAGCTATGTGTACCATTCCCACATAATAAATTCCAGAAAAAAAACATTACTAAATGATACTTCTATATAAAATACCACTACCACACCAGTAGTGGTTGTATCTAAATTAACCGCAGCCAAACGTTAAATAAAAAGCACTCTACAATGGTAAATATTACAAATTTATATTATTTTAAGAATTTTTCTAACCATCCAACCAACAGAGCTCTGGTTCTCGTATATACATAGATGTAGTTATAATAATAATAATAATAATAATATAATAAGAGTGAGAGACAGAAATGAAAATTCTAATAAAAAAAATAAATTTATTAACTAAATTCTAATAAATTAAACATAAAATTAACTTTTTTTATGCTTCTCTCCATTGTCATCATGATACATAAATTATGAACATTATTAGTTCACAAAAATGTTAGAAAATTTTACAAACACAATATTTAATTTTGGTATTATTATTGCAAATATTCACCATCTTGTGTATCGAGTAAATACACATTGCCATACGTTTGCCACTTTTTATCCTTATATATAATAATTTATATAAAGCTTTATTTCTGTATATATTTGATGTACTTATGCACATATCTGTCCACAAGGAGATGGGGATCCTGCAACGTTCTTCTAATTATTGTATATAGGTGCCCCTATTTTCCATGGCAGCACACCAAATTTATCACCATTTGATTTGCATTAAAATTTCAAAATCACATAAATTTACCAATAAATAAAAATATTTATGTACGAGTAAACGTACGATATATATGTATATATATATATATATATATATATATATATATATATATATATATATATATAAATATATATATGTATATATATATATACTATAGAAGTAGATACTTTTCCTAAATCGATTATAAAAACTTGTGACACCATAAATTATGCTAAAACATAATTTTTTTGATAACACAACAATCATAATATATAAGTGTAATAAAATAATTTTGTTTTACTTTGTTACCAAATCAAACAGATTATATCATTATCATTATGGATTATGTTTTCTCCGATTTTAGGCGCGATTTATTAGATTTATTTATACGACAAGCAACAAACTTATCACGCTCGTAAATTATTAGTTTTTAGAGACGACCGCACCAAACTCTAACAGCAGGCGAGAATGTTTATTTTATGTGATTACAAAATACCAAAAATGTACCAAATTGAGGGGCTGGTGAGAAACGATTCATTATGCCCGAAGTAATTTAAAAAATCTGTCATCGAAAAATATTCAATGAATTATGATTTTATACAACGATTTCCATTATTATTTCTCTATTACCTTGCACCTTTTCGATAGTAGGTGTTTGAACATAATACTATAATTTTAGTATACGCTTCTGTAGACGATATGAGGAAGTCTATATGTGTATATTATAGACAACTATTAGGTAGAGATTTTCCTAATTTCCCTTTATTATTTTTGTTGCCTATGTTTATATATGTAGTTAGCATTTTCAGTCTTTGGTCAATAATTTCTGAAATTATTAAGAAACACTTATATGTAGTTTGGGATAGGAGGTTCAACTGTTATCAAAATTTATTACAAACTGGAAACAGCACAACCAGCATTTAAAATTGTTGGCTGTAGGCAGTTACGAGTGCAGTATATTAGATATTATCAACCATTTAAAAAAATTATAAAAATTATTGACTTCGGGTGATAATTATTATTTTTATAATAGCATTACGACTCTTTTATCTGGTCATAATTGAATTTTCGAAAATATAAAAAATCGTTTTCATCATATTAAGCGGGTTTTAGAACCACAAAAAACAAAAGCGATACTCAATATTGTTTAAAAGGCATCCAGCGGCACCAAACTCGAGGGAGGAGCGGGGTAACTTTAAAGTTTTAAATGGGAACCTCCATTTATTACAGATTAGGATTCTTGGTCTCAAACCACTTACGTTTTGTTCGAAACTTTTGTTTTAATTTGTGATAGATGTGTGATAGATAGCAAAAAGTCTTATTTTTTTAGAAAAGTTAAGAAACCATGAAAATTCTGGAAAAGACTCAGGTGTTTTGAAAAAACTAAAAA
Source organism: Nephrotoma guestfalica (assembly GCA_963691935.1). Classification (NCBI taxonomy): domain Eukaryota; kingdom Metazoa; phylum Arthropoda; class Insecta; order Diptera; family Tipulidae; genus Nephrotoma; species Nephrotoma guestfalica. Next base: position 110,337,294 of record OY829915.1, read on the forward strand.
CAGATGCTCAATATTTATTTTACATTTACAAAGTAAGTAAAGTATTGTAATCATGCGAAAATTAATTAATTACTATATGTATACTATAATTAATTACTATATGTATACCCTGTCCGCTTTGCCGGTCGTGTGATTTTAAATGAAAGAATATTTTTATGTTTATTTTTTTAATTAAAATGAAAAATGAAATTAAAAACATTTTAATTATATAAAAATTTATTGATTTATTCCAATGCTCTTTGGTATACAGCATATTTTGTTGTTTCTTCAGGTGCGAACACATATAATGATGAAGGTTTTCCTACACATGAGTATCTAACATATAATTGATCGTGTGAGAAGTATGGATATTCCAAATTTAAACCACAATCTTGAAGCGACTGACCTTGTGATTTGTTAGTGGTCATAACAAAAGCTAGACGTATTGGAAATTATATTATTTTAAAATTATATCTGATGGAGTTATAGGAAAGCATGGGATTAAAACCTCGTGAGCTTTTTATTTTCCAGTTAATATAATTAATTTTTTAACAGCAAGTCCTGAAGTCGTGTACCATTACTAAGTTTTGGTTGGTTAATCTTTTATTAAAATGATTGGTACACCAATTTTTAATTGATGAATATATGGTGGTACTCCAGGCAAATCTAATGAGTTTAAAAATTCTGTATGATAGTTTACCACTTTGTTATGATCTATAACACAATCAGTTGATTTGTATGTAAATGTTTTATCAACAATTTTAATTTGAATGGCAGTATTTATATCATTAACGTCCTTGTTTTTTACTGCCAATTTTGCTCGTACACTTAACCAATTATGATTTTTGAATTTTTGTACAATATTTAGGTATACGCTTTCAATTAATTCTTCTTTTGATTCTTTTAACATACAACAATTTTGTGTAAATGTAATTAAACCAGTTGTGATATCAATTTGAATTATGCCATTTTCAATGTTTAATAACTGAAAACGTTACAGCTATTTCATCATTTTGCAATTGGACCCGCATATTTTTTATTAAATTTAATTTTTGAACGTTTCTGCATAAATAAGATGAATTTAAACAGGCCTTTAATCAGTAAACTGGAGTAGGATCGTGCTATAACAGGTAGTATATTTTGTTATTGCGTAAATCTTGTAATGTTTTATCTAATGCTTCTAATGATTTTTATGTGCCATTATGTGCATTCGTTTCAAATTATAATTTTGTATTATTGCAATACTTTTGGTGTTTCTATTATTTGCATATTTAATGGGAGTTTTAGTACTGAATGAGCTGTTCTACCGCCATCTATTAATGTTGCTGTTACCTGAAGAAGCAATTGCTAATGCTATGTTGATTTGAGATCTTATATTGGCCAAAAGTAATTATATCAAAAATGTTTTTCCAGTTCCCACTAGAGCATCTAAAAAATTAGATCCTCTTTGATCATTAACATATGACAGAATCGTATTATAAACTTGGTTTTGTTGTTGATTGATTTTTTGTAAATGTTTTCGTAAATATTCACTTAATAAAATTATATGAAAGTTACGTTCGCGTAAGATTTCAATATTAGTGATATCATTTACTAAACGATTGGGCGCTGTTAATCCTATATGTGGTAATGTTTTGTTTGCAATTGTAAACATATCTGTTGTGCATTGTAAATCATAATTTAATGTATTTGAACGTATACGTTGTAAAATGTCTTCCGTCATACAATCTTTATTTTTATCCCATAATTCTGCTGGACTTGATGGAAAACTTGTTGTTAATATTATTGACAATAATATACGTATTTAATATGGTGCAAAAGAAATTCGGTAGAATAATATCGGGGTTATAGGTAGATAGTAGGTAGGGACCAACACCCACCATCTCGACTTGCAAAAACAGAAAAGTCGGTAACGTAATCAGTACTCCGAAAATGACGCGCATGTCAACATTATAGTCGTAGATAGGTAGGTGTCAAAATTGATGCCGTCTCTCTCCATCACAAAACAAAAGTGAGTAATGTAAAATCGGTGGAGCACTTCTTGAGTTTTAATGTTACAAACACACGTCATTTTTATATATGGTAAATAAAATTTAATTATTAATTATATTGATTGAGTTTTCGACCGATCTGGACATTTAAGGGTCTCTTGAACATTTTGAAACTATTTTTGGGGTGGGGATAACTTTTCATCCGTCTGTTCTTTTTGGTCAGTTTGAACATTATCCCATTATATGTGACTAATTATTACAGCTATGCCAATGAAATTGTTAGGTTAAGTACAATATAAAACAGGCCAGATACAACCTTAGTCCTATTCAGATCGGTCCAGGAAGCTGCGAGCAATAAGCCCTGGAAGTCAAAATTTCGAAAAAAATGTATTTCCTACATTACCGTCAATAAGTTCGGTAAATCTTTATCAAATAACCTTATTATAAATTTTCTAATTTGTTTATTTTATTTCTCTATTTAGCCTAGAGTGTGTTTGTACATTATGTTTATAAACCGCGGGAAAAATCCATTCCCTTAAATAATTCTGATTCTATTATTTCTATCTTTCCCAACATATTGGTACCAATATCTAGCTACGAGGGGTGTAGAATAAGTTCGGTAAATCTATATGAAATGCTGACAAAGAAAAATTCATGCAAATCAATTGTTTCATTTAATTTCTGCGAGTGATTCAATGACAAGGTGTTTGAAATCAGTGATGCATTCGACATCCACCTCTCGACAGACGCTTTAAATAATCATTTAAAGAGATTTTTTAATTAGTTTTAGATTTTTAAATTTTTAATTGATAAGTGTATCTTAAGTAAAATCGAACCTGATTTTTTTGTGTTTCTCTTCTTTGTTTATTTTCTCGTATCAATTACGTGTATTGGATTACAATCTGTAATTAAAAAAATGTAAAATCACATAAAAATAAAAATTATAAAAAAATGTAAAATCACAAAATCACAATATTTGTAACAATAAGTAACTAAATAAAATGAAGTACATAAGACACGATTCTGTAACCGTGTCTTATTTACTTCAGACATCCTCAGTTTAATTGCTGTTCTACATTTTCATTTCTTTTCCAAATAATGGCACTTTACTTTCTTTTACTTAGTACAATAAAGTATAGTAGATTTACCATTCGCTATATCGTCGAAGTTAAAAAGTGTTTTTTAAAAAAAATTTCCGTGTGTGCGTGCGTGGGAGTCTCTATCGCCGATTTTTATGTTTTTGCAAATATTTTGAAAAGCATTTCGAAAAACGTCGTTTAACCCGGGATTTTTTTTAAATTTTTCGTTCATCCTAGAAGACCTTGATGAAAATTGCTGAAGTGGGGTTTTCAAATACTAGAAATTGACTGGAGGTCCTCCGTAGGAGCCTAGGATATTTTTATATTTATTTTTTAAAACCAGATGTCTCTGACGAAGATTCATGAAAGGGAGTTTTTCAGTACTAGTAATCGATTGTGATGGGTCCTGATTTCAGGAAAATTTGTTTAGGGGGTCCTCGGCAGATGCCCGAGTTTGTTTTTTACTCAACCCAGGCGACCTTGATGAAAATTGCTGAAGTGGGGTTTTCAAATACTAAGTATCGACTCAGTCTTACTTTCGGGAAAAATCGTATAGGGCCGCCGTAGGAAATCGGTATATTTTTAATTTCTTAAACAAAATAACTTTGAAGAAAATTGATGAAAGGGAGTTTTCAAGTAATAGGAATCATTGCGATGGGTCCTGATTTCGGGAAAATCGTTTAAGGGGTCCTCCGTAGATGCTCGTGGTATTTTTACATTTTTTTCTAAATCCAAATAAATTTAATGAACATTATTGAAAGGGGGTTTTCAAGTTCTAGACATCCATTGCGAGGGGTCATGATTTCGGGAAAAATTGCCCCGGGTTATTTTTAAATTTTTTTGACATGACTTTAGAATGCACCGTCAAACCCATTAGAAAATCAAATAACTTATTATGGACACTCCTTTGGGTCAAAACAGTCCGGTCGATCGGAAGTGACAGATTTCATAGGAGCTTTTTCGTTGTTTGCAAAAATTTTGAAAAGTATACAGTCATTCATGATATAGCATCTATATAGGCCAGTAGGTGAACACGAACAATTTGACAATACCCCAATTTTTCTAGGTTGTTCTTTCAATATACATTTTTTGGTTTGCATTTTTACTTTAATATTTTAAATCACTATATGCCCCAAATTTTAGATCAAGGCCAAATAAACAAGACGAAATTTTTTCATACAGACATTGAGTTGTGTCGTATATAATACTGTTTAATATATGATGTAGCATTTGCCAAAAAATGATTAAAACCAAAATGATTGTATATTACATTTCAAACAAAATTAGTTCACATCATTTTTCAAAGCTTCATACATGAACCTTTTCCATTAATTGGGAGATCCTAGGGAAATCTGTGTACCGGGTTCATTTCGAATTTATTCTAAATGAATCAATCTTAATAATTCATAAAATAATAAGCGTTTTAATTAAATATAAGCGTTTGAGCGCATATTGCCGAATTTCCCGGAAAAGTATGTTCTAATGCGGTTTTGAGTCTATTCCGAATTTATTCTAGTGGCAGCTTTAATGAGAGCTTTATACATTTTTGCAGTGATGTTGAAAATTTTAGCATTTAGCAAAGCACAACAAAGAATTAAAAGATTTAAATAAATTTAAAGATTCCATTTTCCACCTATAAGGGTTAACCAGAAATAATGTTTTTTGATTATACAAGACAATTTTATCAAAAGTCCGAAGTTAATTTTTTACTTTACTAAATGTCTGTAGTTTCTCTACAGCCCTGACGGATTGGCTGATGGAGATGAAACTTCATACTCAAGCTTTTCTCATAAATTGGGAGATCCTATTGATTTTTATCTAAAATCGGTCCACCGGAAGTGGTAACCTTTATAAGAGTTTTTCGTTTTTTGCAAATATTTTGAAAATTATATCATTCAGGAGAGAAAAGTATATGAACTAAAAGATTGTACATTTATTTTGCCACAATACTGGTCCAGATCAATACTGCAAAATTTAAGAGGAAATTACAATTACAATTTTTTTGACAAAGAACGGATTTTTAACATAATCTCGGCCCCACGATGGATCAGTAAAGATGGATTGATTGATCTGGATGAAACTTCATACTTAAGCTTTTTCCCTAAAGTGACAGCTTCCATTGGAGCTTTCTCTGTTTTATAAATATTTTGAAAAACATATAGCATTTATGAAAAATCAAAAACAAGAAGATTGGAAATTAAATTTCAATCTAACTTAGTTTAGATCATTAAATTAGATTTTACCAGAAATGACGAGTTTCGATAAAAAATCTTTATTTAAAATAATTGGAAGCTCCTTGCGAAATTTGACGGAAATCTATGTCCCGGAAGTGGCAGCTTTCAGGGGAAATTTTTCAAATTTTGCGATGATGTTGCGGAAAGAGAAAGCATTTACAAAACACGTCAAAGAATTATAAGATTTTAACAAGTTTAAAGATTAAATTTTCAACCAGCATGGGTTGGTTAAAGCTGTATGATACTCAGAAACCACATTTATGTTTGTTGTGGATATTTAAAATATCAAGTAATGCGTCCAAGTTTGTATCTTTAATAAATTTGAATACTCAAATTTCGTTGAATTAATTTAGTTTGCTTTACTTATATTGTTATTATGTGTAAAATTAATGAAGTAATTATAAATTATAATAAATTAATGGCCACTAATCTTGGACACATTCATTATTTATTAATTTGCCATTTAGAGACAATAAAAAATACTCTAATTAAATCATCATTTCGGCGTAAAAATCGGCGTATTTTTGAACTAAATTTTCCATTCTAGACGTTATTTCAAGGTCAATCTTGATAATCATGTAATAATACCTTGATTTTATGTTCCTTCCTGTTCCAAAACATTGTGCAAACATTTTTCGCGGTTTAGAGAAAAAACATTAAGAACATTGTTTTGAACGTTAAGTTCCTGAAAAACGATCGAATTTGAGGCCTAAATAATGATTAACTAAACATTTTATTTCGATAAACTTGTGTTAATATCTCAAGTATACATCTAACTTCATCCTTGAGAAAGAATTAGGTCAATTGGTAACTTTTTGTGGTTAATAACTGATTTCTAGTACACATGGCTTTTGACATGTTGAGTATCATACAGCCTTAAGAAGGAATAATGATTTTAATTATACAAGACAATTTTTATCAAAAATCCGGTAGGTTGAACTTTGCGCTTTGGAAATCAAGCGTGGTGTATTTTAGATCTGTGTATATATTCGTATAAAAAGAAAGTCGAGTGGTGGCCACAACATATGTATGTGCCCCTCCTTTTTATTCATTACCCTAACCTTTAATTATAACTTCCGCATTGTGCAGTATTTGAAAAATTGTATCCGATATCATGAAAATATGTATATTCAAATGATCAACGGATGATACCGATTATCTATATGTAAATGTAGCTGTATGTAGTATTTTTTGTAAACATTATAATTCTATTATCCTTAGCAGGGAGTATTTTGATTCTGCTTTAATAGTATTGTAATCTTTGGAGGTATATTCATTGTAATAAACGATTTAAAATTCCAATCGATTAAAATTTATCCACAAATATTTTCTCCTAGTTACGAATACAATAACATCAACCACCCACCACATATACCCCCATCTTGCCTACTTAGCGTTATGTATTACACCACACGCACTTTAATTAATAATAAAATCACGTATCTTTCTCTTCAAGGCAAATATTTTTAAAATTGAATCCCTCTTTAATATTTCTACAGATAAATATGGTGATTGGAGGATGTGGTTAGGTTTCTTAGTTCCCAATATATATTTTTTTAACATATACCCCAATTTACTAACACCAATAAAAACATCACACAGCAAACTCATAAACTTTTTAAAAGAATTTTGAAAGAAGCTAATCATCATATTTCTAATCATGATCATTAACAAATATAATCTAAAGAATTTTTATTTATTTTTTTTAAATATGTAAGAAAGATGACTTGCAACTATACACGATTGTATTTTTAAGAAGGTACATATAATGTACTTGGTATTCGAGAGAAAAAAATAATATAAAGAATTATTGTGTCTATTTATGGAATCTGCTTTCATCCACATATGTGTTATGCGTGTAGGAAGACTTACATTTGGGAAATTCCAATCATAGGAATTTAAGGCAGCAATCGTTTTTACTAAAATATGTAGATATTCCAAATCGGCCGCTAATGATCTATTTACAGATTAAAATAACCGAGATAATATGTATAAGGATGATGTAAGAAATTAATTTAGTAAAATTAAAAGAAATTTTGCTGTTGTTATGTTTCTAAATGAAAACACTTAATCATGATTGTGGTATTAACATTATCGTTATTACCACTATTGTTATTATTATTATGATTATTATTTATGTTGTTCTTAAATGGTAAATCTTTTATTTTTTTAGGGGTTTGAGTATAAAATTATATGTGTTGTATAAGAAGCAAACACTCGTTCATGCTCAACCCCTTCCCCCTGCCCCCCATATTGTACATATGTACATAGTTAAATACGCTTATATGTATGTGTATTGCCAACGCATTAACAGGCGAAAAACAAGAGTATAAAAAGGGTTAAATTAATTATAAGAAAATTATATATTTTTGTATGTTACAGATTTTTTGGGTTTATGTTTATGTTCAAAAAATATGATTTCAGGTTGAAGATTATATGGTATTTTTATTAACCAAACTATTATATTATGTCGGAGAATAATTATTGAAATAGGGATGCTTCTGTCTTATATTAGTTCGAATTAAGGGAGGAAGGGAAATGTGTTTGAAAATCATAATTATTCTTGTGACAAAAAATCCTCTTTTATTTTGTACAAATATTAATTATTGCTGTTTTGTGGATTGGAATTTTTATTGTTTTGATTTTTTCATATTTTTTGTAGCTGTAGGTGTTAGAGTGAAATATGTTTAACATAGAATGAAAAGCACGGTGAAAAGATACGTGGTATGCATTATCTGATTTTCTATGACACATGTAATAATAATAAACCGAAAGCTGATCTCGTAAAGTAAGTCATTGGGCTAAGTGTCATGAGCCACAATTGCACAATTACCTCCCACGAGCCCGAGAGAGTTAGTAAAGCGTTAGTCACTACTATTACAAATTTTAATAATTCCATAAAAATACTCCGTAGGGTGAAGGGTGAATTATTTCGAGAATATAGGACTCTCATTTCATAGATTTTTTCGGGGTTTTCCAATGTTTATTCGAACATTTACCGATTTCGATCTTTTACCGTAACATATACACAAATTTTATTATTTGTTTGTTTCTTTATTTATAAGCAGTCTTTGGGGCTCGAGGCAGTTTGAACTTGCAGCTTACTTCTCTTACGCTATATGTGAGTCTATATTACCGACACGAAATGTGCGTGGGCCTAGAAATTACACACTCCAACAAATGGTCATATATATAAGTTCTCCCGATATAAACTGGCAGCACGACTGTGCCGTTTGGTAGGTAATTTTATTACCATGAAAGAAAAATTCAAAAACAATTTTATTTTAATTTTCATTTGACCGGAAAACATTTCTATTTTCAACTTTATCTGTCGCATCTACTGCCTTGATGTTTTTCTTGTCGGGGTTTTCAAAACCTTAACCGTCTATGAATTCCGCACTCCAACCATGTGTCATAGATATGTTCCTTGCCATCAACGACAGTAATAAAATGCAGTTCGGAATCTCCAGGTTTAATTCCACAGAATTAACCACTTTTCTGTTTGGTCGGCAATTTAATTATTTACATGGAACCAAAATTAAATAACAATAAAAATCTAATTTTTGTTTAAACATTTGTATTTGTTTATTATTTTTTTAAATAAACAACATTATAAACAACAAACACATATATTTTTACTGTAAAAACTTCACAATATACAGCATTATCCGTCACAACTACCTGTATATATGTTTTTCCTGGTTTTGGGGTTTCCAAAACTTTAACTCGGGGTGTAGTAGAATCAGTTGGTCTGGAAAACGCTATATAAAGTTGTCCATAGAACATGACTGTTGAAGACATAAGCCAACATTTTTGAAAGTTTGACCCTGTAATTTATTTATAATCATAGCGTAAGAAATCCGAACAGAAAAGAGCTGACGTGTAGCTTTGAGCTACGTTTAGTGAAATTCTTGGGATAATAGAACAGTACTAGATGTAATCCAATAATAATTTTCGCTTTAATACAATTTCGACCAACATTCTTTACGACTATTCTAACACCGGGCGTGTGGTAACCCAGAAGGGTTAAAAAAGTTTAACGACCTACATTTTTATATTGTATTTTTAGCCTAGTTTACAAATACTAAACGCTATACGTTTTAACGTATCAGCAAGATTGCAATTAGTCAGGATAATCACAAATAAAGATCTCAAAGAGTTGGGTGGTATATGTAAGCGAGTCTCAGATAAATAATTCTCCCACTTACTACTATCATTAATTACATAACCCCTTTATTTTTGCTGCTTTTTTATAGGTTAGATATATTACACTATTAACGGTTTTCAAAAGAAGAATTAGTCGAAGATGGTAACGCTCCATATCTTTAAATGAAACTGCTATTATTCTGCTGCCAATAGTTGTTTCAACAAAATTGAAATTTATACATAGATTGCTTTTCTTATTTCGAGTTCTTCAACACATAATGATTCGTGATGTCACTTTGTAATTGTCTAGTTTCTATGAGATTAAGTTAAAAAAATGTCTCTAAAGTCAAAGCACATTCTATATTGCTTTCTGGAAAATGAACCGATTGTCCATCGTTTAGGTGAACATATAACATCACAGTATTGAGAGATTGACCATGAATGGATAGTTCTTAGAGATTCAATGCTGCTCCTTATGAGCTATATAAGCTATATAAATAGCGCCAGGATAGATATTGCCTTATTTCACCTAGTGCCTCTTTTGAGTTATTATTTAAGGAGTTGATTTGAACCCCAACTCTTGTGAAATGATGTCCTTCACTTAACTGTTTTTGGATAGATTTAATTGCTTTTACAGTAGAGATAATTTGACATTTATGTGTGCGTTGTGTTTCCAGCTTAAGTAGGCGTTGTCTAGAGATTTAAAATGATTATCAACAGGAATATTTGGTAATGCTCTGATGAATTAGAAGCAAGAGACCTCCTATATTTGGGATAACTTTCCATAGATACATCTGTCTCAAAACGATTTTTTTTAGGAACTTGCTTTGAACAGAATTACTATTGAATTATCCACATGGACCATGGACGTCGTGTTTAAGAACCACCTCGTGAAGTTGCGGAATACCATTTAAATTATGAATATCTGCAGAATTGATTTTATCAATATCGTCCCCTGTTTTGAATTTGTCCTGCTTGGCGAATTTAAATAACAGTGTTCGGCGAATGTAAATAACAGTGTTTAGTATTCAATTCATAGACGTCGTTGACATTTCTATACGGTGCCAATATAAACCATATTATTGTTTCCACTTTCTAGGCAACTTTTTTTTAATGAATAAATTTATTTATTTATCCAATATTACGACTGATTCGAAGATCATCTAATAATTTATCTATCTTAAATTAGTTTTTCGGTTTAAGATGAGTAACCTATTTTTTACTCATTTTACAATAATTTCTTATTCTAATTAGAACTGCCCATCTCCAGTGGGTTCAGCCTTTGGAGACTCCTCGCTCCACAGGTGGTATCCAACCCAGGACGGATATCTGCATTCTCATGTCGAGATAATCGCTGTACGTGTTTATTTTATCGGTGACGTATTCCATCTTCAAGGTCGTCGTTTCTAATATAGCATGGGGCTTTCACAATCCCTCGCAGCACTTTATTTTGGAAGCATTGTATCATTTGTACATTAGTTTTGTTGGCGCAATCCCAAAGTTGGATACCATAGGTCCATACTGGTTTTAGCATTTGCCTGTTTAGAAGCAAATTGTTGGGTATTGATACCCTACAATTTCTACTCATGAGCCAGTATATTTTCCTATATTTGATATTGAACTATTCTTTTTCCTTCTTGATGTGTTCTTTCCATCTTAGCTTAACATCGACGGTCATGCCAAGATATTTAGCTGTATTTGTATATGGAATTTGGTTTGAGATTATTGGGCTTAGAACCACGGGAATACAGTTTACATTGGTGCCAAACTTCGTCGAAAGCTTTTGCTATATCTAAGAAAATACAGGAGAATATCTTCTTATTCTTAGTTAAGTGCATTCTCAATGACATCCGTTATTATGTGAACTTGTTCGACTTTAGAGTGGTTTTCTATAAAACCTAATTGGCGTGGTGGAATTAAACATCTCGCTTCTATTATAGGTTTGAGTCTCTTCAGCAACAGTTTTCCAAATATTTTTGATATGGTCGGAAGTAGTGATATCGGTCTATATGATTTTTTATCGTTTGCTGGTTTAGTTATTTTAGCTATACGAGTACGTTCCATTAACGTGGAACGTATTTCAATCTGAAGGCTGCATTAATTATTTGAACTAATTTACGCAAACCTTTCTCGGGAATGGCTTTTACAATTTGTCCAGTAATTAAGTCATAACCTGGAGCTTCAGTTTTAAGTTCTAATAAGGTCATATATCTTATATTAAGATCAACTACGTTGTTTACGATCGTTGAATTTTCATTTGCTGTTTGCCTCGGCATCGGTTGAAAAATCTCTTCCAAATAAGCAGCAACTGGAGTAACTTTCTGTTTGTCATTTTTAACACAGAATCCGTAATCATTTTTGATAGGTGGTAGCTCCAAAAAAATTGACAGCTCGGTGTAAAATTTAGTTTTCATTTAATAAATAGTTAATTAAAGTGTTTTTGGGTTTTCATTAAGTTAAAATAGTTTTATAGTGGTGTACGAACAATTTTATAATATTAAGAAGGTGGTGGACGCATATATATATAGTGTTTTAAGTGAATTATTATTTGGTGGCAACAACAACAAGTGTTTGTTTATATTTAAGCGGCGTGTTTTTAGACAGTAAATAAAGTCAGGTGTGGGCAAAAGGAGGGCTTCGGCCCTTGAAAGGGGCGATGTTTGAAAGCCCAAATAGATTCGCACCGTTGAGGATGTTGGGAAATAATACCCAACCCTCCAAAAGGAAAAAGATCGAAGAAATGCGAACAAAGAGATTAGGATTCGGTGGCGGTGCAGATATAATGGATTGCAATGGAGTAAACGAAAAATATCTAATAATCAAGCACGAGCAGGAGGGACAAAACCTGTCAAATTTTTCACCTTTTGGAATACAAAAAGCGCTGGATATGATAACCAAAGGTATCATTAAAACGCAACGTTCGAGAGCTGGAGAACTCTTGGTTCTGACAAAAAATCAGGCAGCGACGGATGCATTATTGAAGGCAACATCTCTGGGTCAATTGGCCAAAATAAAAGTGACGGAACACCCCATATTAAACAGTTCCAAAGGTATCATTTTCTGCCACGACCTAAAAAGTGTAACTGAGGAGGAAATCAAAGAAGGGCTTAAGGACCAAGGCGTCATAGAGGTATACAAAATAAAGAAATGGGTGGAAAATAAATTAACGGACACAGCAGCAATTATCCTGACTTTTAATTCACCAGTATTACCGGAATATGTGAGGGCAGGCTTTATACAACTAAGCATTCGATTGTACATTCCAAATCCGTTGAAGTGCACCGAATGCCACAAATTTGGTCACACCAAAAAGAGATGCACAAGTGATCCTAAGTGCTATAAATGTAGTGAAGTAACACCACACAACCAGCCGTGCACTACACTAAAATGCATAAATTGTGGAGAGGCACACACCAGCAACAGTAAGGAATGTCGAGTTTATAAACGAGAAGTAGAAATAGTGAAAATTAAAACTGTAGATAGATTAACATTTCCCGAGGCGAAAGCCAAATATTTTCGATTATATGCAAACACCACACCAGCTAACCAGACAACATATGCAGATACACTAAAAACATCCTTTAACCCACCAAACACACCACAAAAGCCGCAAAACAAAGAAAACCAACTAGAACAGACAAAACCACAATCATATCCAAAAACTATTTCAACTTCAAGGCAACAACAGACACAATTAAACCAACCACAACAACAACAGCAACAAAAAGATCAAGTACAACAACAACAAAACCAACAACAGCCGCAACAACTAAAACAACTACTAGAAACGAACAAACTACAACAACAAATACAGCAAGTACAACGACAACAAGAAAGATTACAACAACAACCCTCGAGGGCTGATATTGGCACGTGCCAATATCAGCCTGGTCCTTTGTGACATACCGCGCTTCGAGCACATTGAAGTCACCGCGGCCAAAACTCGGAATCTGGACAGTAACTTGTTATTTGTTAGTATCTATGCAACTCCAGTGTTGTCTACGTCTGACAGAGAGAGAAGCCAACGAGATTTTCAAATTTTGTTTGAATGGGTGGAAGGCAAAAGTGACGTGATTCTAGCGGGAGATATGAATGCGCATTCGAGAATATGGGGGAGTGAAAGAACTGATGCTAGAGGTAACTGGTTGACCCGCCTCATTCTGGATTCCGATCTCGTAGTCCTGAATGATGGTGGGTCGACTAGAATGCCGAGAGTGGGGTCGACAGCCAGCGCGATAGATTTAACTTTAATATCTAGCGGGCTGGCGGGCCAAGTCACTTGGAATGTCACAGATGAGAATTTGGGTAGTGATCATTATTTGATCAGGGCATGCTTAGGTGGTATAAATGTTGACAAGGACCGTAAGGTCATTATGAATGGTAAGAAATGGGTCGAACGTATGAATGAGATTCTCACAATGAAAGAAGTAAATGAGGTTAACCAACTTGAGGATGAAATAGAGAGAGCGAATGAAATGTGCACTATAAATATCAGAGGGAATGAATACAAGGTGAATGGTTGGTGGAACAATGAAATCCAGTATTGGTATGAAAGGAAACGGATAGCATTGAGAGAGTTCAGTAGGTGTATATGTCATGAATGCAGAATAAATTATGGAAGAATGAATGCAAAATTGAAAAAGGCTATCCGTAGAGCGAAAAGAAAAAGTTGGCGGGACTATGTATCAAAAATGACACATAGAACCACAACGAAGGATGTATGGGATAAATTTAATAGAGTGAGAGGATATAGAGCGCAAGGCAGAAATGCAGTGTTAGATGACAGAGAGAATGGAGGTGTCTTTTTACAAATGATTACGGACGTACGTAACAATTTGAGTGATAGGTATGAAGTTTTGCTACCTGATAATGAAAATGAATTTATGAACGATATGTGTAAGGAGTTTGAATGGGAAGAGTTCCGAGGGGTTTTAGAAACATCCAAATCTACTACCCCCGGAACCAACAGAGTGAGTTATAAAATGATTAGTAGATTAGAATTCGAAGCCAAGGCGGCCTTGCTTCGAATTCTCAATCATGTATGGATGAGTATTCAGATACCGGAAAAATGGAAGGAAAGCAGAGTGGTACCTATTCCTAAAAGGGATCGGGATAGGAATCTGGCAACAAATTACAGGGGAATATGTATGTTGAATGTATTTGTTAAAATTGTGAATGGTATGATGAAAGGTCGTATAGATAAATTTGTGAATGAGGGAAATTTGTTGCCGGAAACCACCTTTGGGTTTCGTCACAACCACTCTGCTAATGAGTGTGTAGAAAAGTTTGTGTGGGAAGTACAAAAGGAAAATAAGTATGTTGTGGCGGTATTTTTGGATATAGAAAGGGCATATGATTACGTGGTTCCAGGGAAACTTTATCAAATCCTTATGGACTTGGGGTTTCCTTGGAAAATTTGCAAATGGGTGTATGAGTTCATGAATGAGTGAAAGTTAGTTTTATGTGGTAGAGGGTATAGGTTGGAAGGAGCGGTGACTATCGGCCTCCCCCAAGGCAGTAAAATCTCACCGACTCTCTTCAACCTGTACACGAGCTCGATACATAGGTGTAACTCCTCGGGCAAAGTCATTTTGCAATTTGCAGATGACTTTGTCCTGATGGGTAAGGGGAGTGCCATCGGGGAGACCTGAGACGGGCTCAAGAATGTGTGAATCAGGTAACCGAATGTGAGTGAACATGAACAATGAGTGAACTGAATTTGAGAGTAAATTCGAGTAAATGTTGTAGTATGGCTTTTAGAACGAATCGGATGGTTGATGTGCGAATATATAATGAGAGAATTGAGTGTATGAAATTGACTAGGTATTTGGGAATCTGGATTGACAGAAGAATAAGTTTCAAAGTGCATATGGAAAAATTGGCCGATAATTGTAAGAGTAGATTGAACGTGATTAAAAGGGTGAGCAAACCGAAATGGGGAGCTCATCCGGGTGTGACTGATATGTTACGAAAGGCGTTAGTGTCAACTAAAATTGCGTATGAAATGAGTATATATGGTGATGGGTCTAAGGTTGGGTTTAAAAAGTTGACGCTTGTGGAGAATGCGTGTGCTAGAGTGGTATTGGGAGCGATCAATTCGACACCCATACACACTCTGTGGTCTGAATTGGGTGATTCGCCTCTTAATTTTAAGAGGGAATGGATCACCGTGCGAGAGACTGTGCGAATGTTAACTAAGGACAATAAATTAGTGAATGAAATGAAAGAGAGATTGCAAAGAGGGACGGTTTACAAAAAGACAACAAGATCGCTGGTAATCTTGGAAAATATTAATATATTCTCCAAGATTCGTCCGGCAAATCCGAAAGTCCCTCCGAGCAATCTAATAGTGCGGTTGAAGTTTGATGACACAACAAAAGCAATGATGAATGAGTTATTAAGAGCGAATTTTGCAAAATGCGAATGAATTATGTTGCACATGTGGAAGTGTATACAGATGCTAGTGTAAGTGATGATCGCGTAGGTGTGGGAATTTATATTCCTTCAATGAGGAAAGAGAAAATGGTAAGAGCGCATGACAGTATCTGTATAATGAATGCAGAACTGATAGCGATTATGGAAGGGATCAAGTTGGCAATGACACAAGGGAGAAGGAGAATAGTGTTATTCTCTGACTCCCGGAGTGGGTTGGAATTAATTAGTAAGGGTGGGGGAACTCATGGCAATGTGTATGTGGAAATGCTATATAAGTATCTTCAATCTTATGGGAGGGAGGTCATCCTTCAATGGATACCTTCACACCTACAGATTGAAGGTAATGAAAGAGCCGATATGCTTGTGAAACGGGGTTGTTTGATTGAGGATGTAAACGAATATGAATTCATGGATGCCAGAGACGTACTTCGCATGTTTCAGATGAATCTGTGGAGAAAATGGGAGAGAGAGTTTGTTGAAAAATGTCAGGTGAAAGGTAAGAAGTACTTTGAGTTGGTTAGGTTTCCTTTGAGGCAACCGTTCTTTAAGGTGCTCAAAGGAGATACTAGAATGTTACGAACTATGGAATGTTACGAACTATGAATTATGTGAAAGCTGTTTGGTTGTGGGGGACATCGAACATTTGATTCTGAAATGTTCTGCATTTAACCAGAGCAGACAAATGTTCGATGTTCTATTGAGTGCAAGTAGTTTGACTGAATTATTACGAATGGGAATGAACGTATATAAGAATATGTATGAATTTATTAGAACAAATCAGATAGAAGTGTGAAAGGGGATCGATGTGTGCTAGGTGAATGACAAGAAATTAAAATTAAATTATTAGTATTATGGTAAAAAATCTAAACAATTAAAAATTGTAAATTTTGAAACGGGCCATATGGCACCAAATTTTTGGAGCTAGTGCCAAATAAATAAAAAAAATGGGTATTGTAGTGGTTCACAATTTTAAATTAAAATAGAACAAAGAAAACATTTTGAATAACAGTGAAACTAGCTTTATTGGATAGATAATTTTAATTAATTAATGTTTGAATATGATTTCGCCCATGTGGCTGCCACGTACATGTGGCTGGCGCGTACATGGCGTAATCTGGAGGTCCAATTTTCAATCACTCTTCGCTACAATTGCGGCCGTATCTCGCTAATAACTCGCCGAATGTTGTGTTCCAAGTGTTCAATCGTCTCTGGTTTATCGGCGTAAACAAGTGACTTAACATATTCCCAACGAAAATAATCTAATGGAGTTAGATCACACAATCTCGGTGGCT
This sequence comes from Nephrotoma guestfalica, assembly GCA_963691935.1. Taxonomy (NCBI): domain Eukaryota; kingdom Metazoa; phylum Arthropoda; class Insecta; order Diptera; family Tipulidae; genus Nephrotoma; species Nephrotoma guestfalica. The sequence continues at coordinate 110,354,450 of OY829915.1, forward strand.
AACTAACAGGACCATTACGTGAAAGTAGTCTTTCATCAAATGTTTCTTTGAGTAAATTAATTGTAGCCCGCGCTGTGGGGCATGTGGCACTGTCTTGTTGAGAACACATATCGCAAGATTTATGCCAGCCAATTGGAGTACAAAAAAGTTAGAAATCATGTCTATACAGTTCACCGTTGACTGTAATATTCAGCCCATTATCGTTTTTGAAGAACAGTGATTTTCTCTGGATGTAATGGCGTTTCAGCAAAGGCTTGTGCATTATATTCACTCCAAATCCAACAATTCTGTTTGTTAACGTACCCATTCAACCAAACAAAAGTGAGCTTCATCACTGAACAAAATTTTGTTTGGAAAATCAACATCAATATCAGTTTGTTCTTCAGCCCATTGCCCGAATTGGCGGCGTGTGTGATGGTCAGATGGCTTTAATTCCTGCACAAGTTGTTTTGTATGCAAGTAAACCAAGATCTTTAGATAAAATCTTTCATAAAGTGGATAGACACATCTCCAGTTGCTTAGAACGACGTCGAATTGATTGATTTGGATCTTCCTCAATGCTACGCTGTACTGCGCCTATCGCTGGTTCGGTACGCACTGTTTGACGTCTTACTGGATGCGTATTATCATTTATAGTATACGAGGTGCGAGAACGACCCATAGTTAACTGAATTACCCGCTCTGATGGACAATTATGACGACCGTAAAATGAATTTGGCGTGAGTCTATTCATTATGAAATGGCAAATCAAACTAATGACAAAGCACATGTCAACTGTCAAATCGGTTGCCAAACAAAACAGTGTCGCCAACTTAGATATGTGAACCTTTAAAAACACTCTTTATATCTATTTTTTCTAAGTTTAGAAAAATTTGTATAGCTCTGGAACATGCTGTGGTAATCCATTCGCGCTCCAAATACAAATTTTAAACGTTCTGTTCATTTGATAGTAAAGCATTGATATAAGCTCATTCATAGCTTCTTGTCTATCCAGTCGCTTATATATAGCTTCTACACCAAGTTCTTGTTTTGCTAGGCGTGCATTTATCGTTTCTATACTTGCACTGAAAAAAAAAGTGTTTAAAAAATGTTTAGGTCTAAATATCGAATATTTGAATCAACTAAAAATAGTTCGCTGCATATGATTCATATTTGGTGTAAATGATAATTGATGGTAGCCATCATTATGTAATTGTAAAGAACAACTGAAGAAAAATATTGTTAGCTTCAAATAATTTACTGTTCGAAACAAATTATTTAAATGTTTCCAAGAAACATTCTAATAAAAACTTAGAAAATAGTGTTCAGAAACAATGAATTTGTTTTTCTCAAACACTCTAAATGTTTGTCAGAAACATTACATAAATGCAATGTTTGATACAAAGAAGTTTTATTTTTTGTGAACAAATATTATTTGTAATCAGGGAAAGTACAGTTTTAGTAGAGGGCTTACTGTACATTCGTAGAGGAAAGACGTGTTTTTGTCTGTCCTTTAAATAAATTATTATTAATATTTTAATTCAAATCAGTTTAGGAATGTGTAGTGTGAGAGTGATGTGCTATTTTTGAGTGAGTTTTGTTCTTTAGAAGTTCACCTGTTAATACAGGTGAATTGAGACAGTTATTATGAAAATTACGTTCAACACATATACAATCAGAGAAGTATCTTTTTATTCTAATTTTCATTCTAATTATATAAAAGTTAATTATTTATTATTGTTATTGTTATTATAACTATTTACATATATGTGAACGGTAATTTATAATCGTATACATAGAAACTGACATTTCAAGGGAATTCCCTTTGTATGTACTTAAGGACATAAAATATTGGTACCCGAGAAACCAAAATTTGAAATTACAACAGATCGAATTGTGACTTACCCAATAAGCGAAAATTTGTATACTCAAAATGGGTTGCCACCGTATTGTGACAAAAATGACTTTTTGTGGAAAAATATAAATTGATAAATATATAAAATGTTAATGAAAGGAGGAAACAGTTTTCTGCCACGGGAAATTTATCATTTGAGCTGAAATATGTTGGATTGTGTTATCCATTTGGGTTTTTATTTAAATTTAATTACATTTTCATAACTTATTTTAATAATTTTCACTTACTTTAAACAATTCTATAAATTGAAATTTTGTCGAAAGTCCTGATTTAAAACAATAAAGTTGTCGGCAAATATAATTCAATTTATTTTTATTATTATTTAAAATTTATTATTTATTTATTTTTTTTTTTTACATACCGGAAGGTCAGGGAAGATTGTGATTGCAACATTCTTGATCAGGGGGTCTATTTAATTACTTACGCTTTGAGCATAAACTCAATACAATCAAATATGTTAACAACCCAAAGACTTTTTGCTATGGAATGTTGTTTTTCGACGATCTTTCTGGTTGAATTCAGGTTATGTTTTAGTGAAGTTGTGTGAATGTTAGATATAAATTAACCCTGCTTTTAGTTGGATGAATTTAAATATAGGTAGCTGAATGACAATACCGAATCTAATTTTTTTTTTTATTTTTTTTTATTTTGACATTATTGACGGAATATTTAGGTCATCATATGTTGAAACAGTTTGCTGTGGGCAACCAGTTTCACAAATAATATCCCTATTCACATTACCTCCAAGCGGCATTAGCCCGTAGCTCAAAGGGTAGAGGTATGTATGGTCGTGGGGATGGAGGTGTGAATAAGGCCTAGTTTACCGCTATCATGTGGATGTAGGGAGAAAGACGTCTCGCTCAATCGCGAGGGAGTTAAGGAGGGTGGAGCGTGAGTACCATCACTAGCAGATGGCCCACTTTTTTGACGTAAACCACACAAGATCCGCTGATTTTTCGGCCCTTACCACATTATTATTGGCAAGGTGTCCGATCAATCAAAAAAAAAAAAATTTTGTTAAATAACGGCGCGAGGCCGCGGGTTAGTATTTAGAAAAGGTGCTTGCCCATGCACCTTGTTACTATACTAGCCAACAGCGGGAATTTCCGGCGAAAAACGCCACATGAGATTCCTTGTTAACTAGTACAGCCTGGACCGGTTGTATGTTAGTTCCTGTTCCGAGGTTTTTTTTTTCCTGTGAATAATAAAAAAAAATTGATTATTTTTTACTCACCACGTGATTCCCAAAAAAAAATCCAAAAAAAAATAAAGAAAAGAAACAGATCTTTCTTTAACCCTCTTTATTTTTCTTCAATATCAACTTCTATATATCTATGTATCCAAATAATGAAACAGTTTCTATACACTCCCAACCGCCACCGTCTGCTTTCCAAATTCCAATCCCCCATTCAAAAAAAAATCAGACTATTTAAATGATTGAAATCACCTCTAAATAGCCCCCCTCCACTTCCGTTAATCATCAAAAAAAATATTTATTTGATTATTAAGCGGCATGTGTTGGAACATAAAAAATCGAAGTTTCGAAATTCACCAGTAATCGCATACATATATTTCGCTGATTAGGCAACATGTGCCAAAAATCAGAAATTTCCATGCGATTACTAGTTGAACGACATTACAATTATATTTACTGCAAACGTGGGAAATTGAGTGCAGTGTACTTACTTATAAGCAATATTTACGAACAACAACCTTCAACGTTGTTGTAATACACACACTGGGTAAACTCATATAAAAATGGTTTATTCAGGTAAATACGTTTATTATGTTATTTGAGTAACATAAACAATTTGTATACATTTAGACATGTGTACATTTAGAAAAATTTAAGGAATATTGTGCAGGTCATGATTAACACTGCAAATATGTATACAATTGTATCGGACGGTTTAGATAGGTTGAAAGTAGTAACGAGATTTTGATTTGTCTAAAGACAATTCGTTACACCGTGGGGAAACCCATCCTGAGATTAAAAGAGATCTCATGCTGTTATGGAAAGTAGATAGAGTCGAGAACTGATTGAAAAGCGATCAACGTGGCGGACGCCCCACACCCTGAGTAAGTCTCAGCCGGGCAAACTAATCTAATTTTTATAACCTAAATACAGGATTTCGTTAAATTATTAAGTAACTTTACCTATTTCTTATATTTTATCTATATATTAAAACTTATTATTTATTTATATATTTTATATTCATGTTTTCGCTTAACTAAGATTAACTTTATTCCCCTTTTTTTTTTTTTCTCTTAATATCTAAGTTATAAACATTAACGTATCTCCATGCATCATTGAGGTATCTGGTCAGTGACTGTAACGCCTGCGGGGTCGTGTGAAGGTTGGTAGTTGGTTCTCGCTACGTCGTTGCTTAGTAGTGGCTTTCCAGACTCTCCTGATGTTACGGCGCCGCCTCCAACTAATGACTAGTATCCCCCCTATGATGAGCACTATCCCTGAACTTGCATAGTGGTGGAGGTCATGTACATTAACTCGTCGCCAATGTTGTTTTTCGTGAATTGAGTTTACTGCAACGGCCAAATCTTCCAGCTCCGGGTCTAAATTTCCTAGTACCTCCGGGGTACGAATTATTTTTTTGTCAAACCAAACTTGGCTTACATTGAAACTAGGCAAGAGGTTAATTGTAGCCCTCGTCTCGTAGGTTTGTCTGCCTCTTAACAGGTACTCCTGTCCTCTTACTTGGCAACCTGCATTTAACTGAAGTATACCACTGCCTTGGATTTTTTGGTACTCCGTGGTATTGTTGCATATGACTGTAATTCTTTCGGGTTGTGCATTGGATATCAGCCACTGATTTACCTGACTTAGTTGTGTTATTTTAGTCCTCATTGTTGTTGATTCTACTGCGCAATTCTCCCATGCTTGTTCTTCTCTTTGTAATATACGGACCTCGCATGACCTATTATCCATCTGAGCGTTAAACAACGCGCGTTGCTGTCTACATAGTTGAACCCCGGACTCCCACTGCATGCACTCGGCCAACTCCGCAACTGACATCTGATAGTACCATGTCCCCTGTTGATCCAGTAATGTCACGTCTGCGTCCGATACTATATGTATCATCCTTGCATTGTGCCTCGTTGGTACCATGTAAGCCTTATATATATGGTATATTTCATGGCCTAATAATGGGACCTTTATCTCGAAGATTAGCAGATTTCTGAGAATTCGGGCTCCAAAACGTAAGCTTTTGTATAGCTGAACCCAGTGCTGTTGGTATTCAGGTATTTGGACATCTTTTGGCATAATCGTTTGTACTTTTTGGAGTTGTTCACTCAGTTGTGTCGGAGTAACTAGTTTGGTATTAATATGCCCTTGGTGCAAGTCAGTGACGGCATCCAGTATCCCCTCTTGTATGTCTTTAAAAATGAGGATTTGTGTTGTAATTGTTATCACTGCATCAGTTAGCTCTTCATGATCTTCTGCGGCCTGTATTTCCTTCTGTAGCTGCTTGTATTGCTTGCTCACTTCTTCATGCTGTTTCTTCACAAGGTTAGCGGTCATCTCTATTATGCGGGTTTGCTGTTTGGCCATCTCTTCAACTTGAAATATCCCGTTTTGGATATCCGTAATGGCAGCCTCATATCTTATCGCTGTTCGCTGGTCTAAAACCCCGAATACTTCGTTTAATACTGTTCCTACAAACTCGAACGGTGCTCGGCGGATGCGCTTTTGTGACCGTAATACGTTGTTGCGTTCTCCGATTGTCGCTGAGATAAAGCTTACAGGTTGTAATAGCGCTTCACACTGCCCTGTGTGCTCACTAAACCAAACAGCACTCGAATTACCAGAAGTTGAACATGCCTGGTGTAGCTGCCCTAGGGTTTTCAGGATACTTTCCCACTCCCTCCAATAGTTCGTGAGATCGTAGTAAAATACCAGTTTCCAATCGTCCTGGGATAATCCTGCTCTTCCTATTTCCTCCATGAATATGCCTGGGTTGTTTGGAAACTCGTTGTACACACTACCACCCAGCGATTTCACGAAAACCAACACTACTTCTATTACTACCCTCCATGGATAACCTTTTGTGTATGTCCTCATTATGATATTCTCCCCTTGTTGTTTGTTGGCTAAACTATCTTAATCCTTTTTTTTTTTTTTTTTTTTTTTTTAAATTAATTCCTATGATCATTACTCAAAAATGTTAATACCTATATATCTTTTGGCCTTAAATAACTCATAAATCACAACTACCTGTAGGTGAGTTGTTCTACTCCTGTTCTTTCTTTTGATTTTATCATTATCATCCACTAAATAGTCTAAATGTTATAATCTACCTAATGGGTTTAAAAACAACTGTATTCATATATTATATTATCAAACAAATATTTTTTTTTATTTTATTTATTTACTTATATATAATTATATAGACATATTTTGATTGTATCATCCATCGGTCACATTCATTGTTGTTGAACATTTTTAATCATATTGTAAAAAAAAATTGTGTACTCTTCATAAAATTTTGAAACGATATTTTACTGGTTTAAAATTTTTTTTTTTTTTTATTTTAATTACTTTACTTTATCTCTTTCTTTTATTTTGATACAGCAACAAGATTGAGCCTATCTATTCTTATTATCTAATGAATCAGCTATTTATTGCTTGATTACTGCTCTCTTCCTACTCTCTTGTACTCTTCTTCTCTTCCTACGTTTTTGTTCCTTCTCCAACTCCTTTCTCTTACGCTTAAGGGCATCCAAGTGCTCCGCCCACTTCTTCTGTTGCCAGTGTTCTTTTACTAAGCCCATAATCCTGTAAGTGTCCACAATCTCCTTCTTTACCTTTTCTATTTGTCCACCCCGGCAATTGTAACCAATCTCCGGTGGAAGACACTTGGTAGGGTCCAGAGGCCTTCTTTCTTTATAGGTGTTTACTGATATTCTCCTTCCTTCAATTGGTTTGCTTTCTTTGGGTGACGGATCATCTATTGATTGTGGATCGTTCATGATTATCAGGGCTCTATAAATATAAATAGGTAGTAGTAATACTAAGGTGGAATATTCTACAGAATCAGTGGGGTTACTACACTCGAATATCTTTAGCGTGGAAAATTCCGAGTGGGTTGCCATTCCTCGTGACTAGTTCATAGGCTACTGTCCCAACTCGGCGTTGTACTCTGGCAGGTACAAACTTGTTTGCTAACTTAGCTGTATATTTGGAACTAGCATCGCTCTGGGTAAAATTTCGCACCCAGACCTCTTGTCCGACTGCTAATTCCCTCCTTGCTGATCTCAGGTTGTACTGGGATGCATTCCGCTTGTACGCTTGATCAAGGTGGAATAATACAAGTTCTCGAGCTAACGCTAAACGGTCCTCTTTCTCTTGAACTGAATGGTTCATCAAAGCTCCTCCTCCCAATAACCGCAATAGGGGGTACTGAGAGCCATGTTGCACGGAATGCTGTCCGAAGACCAGATATGCCGGCGAATAAGATGTAGAGGAATGCACTGTGTTGCGCAGTGCACTAGCAATCTGCGGAATATGGAGATCCCAATTCCGGTGATCTTCCTCTAAGTATGCCCTAATGGCAGCTAAGATTGAGCGATTGACGCGCTCTGAAGCATTAACCTGGGGTGAGTAAACTGGAGTAAAAACATGTTTTACTCCGTGTCTATCCAAGAGGCTCTGGAATAGTTTGGACTTGAATTGTTGTCCATTGTCCGTCAAGATGGTCTCTGGCACGGAGAATACCGGGAATATTTCTTCCTCCAGGTATTGTACGACCCTACTGGCCACTGCATTTCGCAGAGGTTTTAATAGCACGAATCGCGAGTAGTGATCCAGTATTATTAGCAGGTGGGTGTTACCATTCTTAGACCTGGGATATGGTCCCAGGAAGTCAAGATACAACTTCTGGAAAGGACGTTCAAATTCTTTGTATTTGCCCATTTGGGGTCTCAAAGTGGTGTTTGGGGCTTTGGTTTGCTTACAAACCTGACATTGTTGTACATATCTTTGGACGTCTTTTACTAGCGTTGGCCAGTAGAAACTTCTGCGTATGACCTCGATCATCTTAGCCATACCCATGTGGGATGCATTAGGTGGTTCATGCGCTTGACCGAGAATTGTTGGGACTAGGCTGACTGGGAGCCATAGTTTCCAATCTGGAATGTCTGTCTGATGATCGGGGTTCCTACTCGGTAGGTGAATCAAAATTTTCCCGTTTGAGATTTTAATATTTTCTGGTTGGTGGTCTTGAAAACTTTGCAGTAAATCCAAGTATGCTGGTCCTGTAAATTCAGCTGACTGTAGGTCTAATCGTAAATTTGCTCCATGCATGGTAAGAGCAGCTACTTCTTCCTCGGGTATTCGAGAAAGAGCGTCCGGCACTACATTTTGTGACCCTTTACGGTACTTGATTTTAAAGTTGTACCCTTGTAGCTTTAGACTCCAACGAGCTAACCGCCCAGACAGATCAGTCTGGTTCATCAGCCATTGCAGACTGGCATGGTCTGTAATAATGACAAATTCATATCCTTCAACATAGGCTCGGAATTTCTTTACGCTAAGTACTGCGGCCAGACATTCCAACTCTGTGATGCTGTAATTTCTTTGTGCTCCATTTAGCTTATGAGAATAGAAAGCGATGGGATGTTCCTCATTTTTACTATCTTTCTGGAATAGGACGCCCCCTACACCTGTTTTTGACGCATCTACCTGAATAAAGAAAGTACGAGTGTAGTCTGGATGCGTTAACACTGGTGCAGTTGTAAGACATTCTTTTAATTTAACGAATGCCTCTTGTGCCTGCTCATTCCATTGGATAATACCTTTGGATTTTAGGAGATCGGTGAGTGGGGTCGCTACCTCCGAGAATCTTGGTATAAACTTGCGGTACCACCCACTCATTCCCAGAAATTGCCGAACATGCTTGATAGTTTTAGGAACGGGGAAATCTTGTATTGCCTTAACCTTATCTGGGTCTACCCTAATACAGCCTTCACCGATTATATGGCCCAAATATTTTAAATGAGTAAGGACGAACTTAGATTTTTCAATATTGATAGTTAGATTGGCCAATGTCAGATGTTTTGCTACAACCTTGAGTAACTGCATGTGACCTTCGAAGGTAGGTGAAGTAATGAGGAGATCATCTAGGTAGACGAATACTCTATCATGCAGTTCATGTGGTATTACCTTGTGCATTAGTCTACACATTGTCTGAGCCGCATTGCATAACCCGAACGGCATCACAGTAAACTGATAGAGGGGTCTGCCAGGCACTGTAAAGGCGGTTTTGCATCTTGAAGCTTGTTCTAATGGGATTTGCCAAAATGCATCCTTCAAATCTAAACTGGAAATATATTTAGTGTTTTCCAGGCGACTGAGCAAACCGTCAATTATTGGCAGTGGATATGCCTCTGGCACCGTGACCGAGTTCAGTTTTCGTGCATCTAAACACAACCTAACCTTACCATTGCTCTTGGGAACCACAGTAACTGGTGAACTCCACGAGCTTGAAGATTCCTCAATCACTCCCAATGACAGCATTCGTTCCAATTCTTTATCCATTTCAAGTTGCTTAGCAGGGGAAATGGCATAATAACGTTGCTTGATTGGTTTGGCATCACCAGTGTCTATCTCATGCTGCACCAAGTGTGTTTTTCCCAAACCTAGCTTTTCAGACGATGGAAATTCTGACTTAATTCTATCTAATTCTTCTAGCTGTGCTGATGTTAACACATGCTGGCTATTGTCTGCATTTACTTTGGGGGCTACATCACTGACATCACCTGGTAAACTGAGCTCGGATACTGTTATCTGAAGATTGAATGTGGTCCAGAAATCAGTCCCAAGATATAAACTTTGCTCTAGTGAGGGTGCGATGTAGAGACGCATACTTTTAGTTTGTCCTCCAAAAGTAATCGGTATAGTGACGTATCCGAGTATCGATTCAGGTGTACCACTGGCAGTAAGCACCTGAGTTTTTCGGGGGTAGTATTTTAAACCATGGTCTTGTAGAAATTGTTCGCTTCCTTTACCCAACACACTTATGTTGGCCCCGGAATCGAGAAGACCACGGATATTTTCTCCGTCTAAGGTTATATTGACATATGGGCGATGATCTAACCCTTGATGAATTATTGATGATAATATTCGCTTGCGCCACCATCGTCGCAAACGAAAATATCTTAACACTCGAATTCTTTGTCTGTTGTCTGTTTGGCAAGATATCGAACGGTGAGTATTATTGTTTTTAATATTTAAGCTCGGTGCAGCCGATACAATTCGGGGTCCGTATTGCTGGCTGCCTCTTCTGTGACGTTCTTTAGCCTCGGAGGTGTGTTCTGGAGATGAGTTTGGCGAGGCTCCCTCATCTCCGATCTCCAGTTTTCCGTTGGTAGGGTACAGCGGGTGCAATCTGGCTTGAATACATCTCTTGTACCACAACCAAAACAGAAAACATGAGAGACACGTTCGCGACAATTCATGAATGTGTGATTTGGATCCCCACAGTTCCAACACTTAAACCTTGCACCACTCATTAGTGGCTGAGAGTGAATTCTCTGCAATACTGTGGCTTGTTGGAAATTTTGTTGACTCACAGGGTCAAAGATGGGGTTTCTTCTGATGGACTGGGCTCTATTCTGTTGTTTGATGGCACATATTTGTGGCTGGGAATTGGCTAAGTAGCATGGGGTCGTATCGGGCATTTCATACTGTCCCATATCCCCTCCTTGCTCATCCATCAGACGTGGTCGGATTATTGGACCTGAGTGACCACTTGACTTCGGAGTCCTTGTGGGGTATTCTTCGGGATCGATATTGTAGCCTTGAAAACCAGAAGTTGCTTTAGGCATGGATACGGGTTCGTCCACTTCCCCTTGATCCAACATAAACTCATGTACCTTAGGAGTTTGTGTGTTGAACGCAACTCTTCGCCTAAAAGGTTGGTTGCCGTAATTGCTAGGTGGCAAGTCATTGGGTGGTGCGAAGGTGGCTTCCGGAACATGTCCAAATCTTCGCCACACTTGCTCCAGCTTGCTACACCTACGAATGAAGTCAGCCAGGGTTGCAAATCGTGGTTCGTTGTGCATAGCCATTTGCAATCCTGGACGCATGTTTCTTCTTATAAAGGTGTACATAACGCCTTCAGAAATGGTTCTTGTGGATTGTAATGCGATTTTTTGCATTGCCTGATAGTACTCCTGGACAGTTTCGCGGGGGTATTTTTGCTTTCTATCACTTAGCATTCGGTGTATATCATCCTCTGTGATATTAGGAGCAAAGCGTAGCGTCATTTCTTGTTTCACGCTGCTCCAGTCTATTTCTGGGTTGCGGTCAACTGAATTCCAGAACCATTCTAGAGCTTCCTCAGCTAAGCACAAGTCAAGAGCTCCCACCACACTATCTAGTGGTATCTGGGATCGTTTAGCATGCCATTCAATCCTGGTTAGAAAGCGTTGCACTGTCAATTCGCTACTATACCCAGAGAAACTGATTTTCCATGTTTTTACCTCCTGTCGTAGTTTTGCCTCATTAATTTTACCTGTCCGGCGCGTAGAATTCGGCATAAGTTGGTATTCATCACTATCATACTCGAATGATTCCTCCCTTTGGTTATCATCATCGAGTCGTATTTGGTCTAATCTTTGGTCTAATAGCTCAGTGTCCTTTCGAGCCTCCGTTTGTACTGGGTTCTTGAGTTTAGCTACTGCACCTCTACCTTGGCCGTCATTATTGATTTCTGTTGGCTTTGGTGCTTCTTCTGGGATTTTTAAACTGCCCAACTGCCTACGGGCCTCTTCAATAGTTAACTCACCTGCTAACAGTCGGGACACTAATTCCCCACCAAACTCGACAGCATCTCTAAGGGGTCCTACTAATGCTGCAAACTTAGGCGTCCTACCAACTCGTGCAACTCTTCCTTGAAGGTGCACGAACTTGGTGGCCAGTTTTGGTAACCATTCGGCTGTTGGTTTTAAACTGATAACTCCATCCAGCATGCACTGTCTTAGCTGGCTCAATTTCTTTACGCACAATGTAATCTCTCTTGCGGGTTGTTTACGCGCCGCTTCGTGTGCTGTTTTGGGGACTAAAAACGAGTTATTAGACTCGTTCTCTATTTTGCGCGTTAACTCCAATTTTAGAGTCTCGGTTACGTTCCCTGGAGTGATTTTGTCCACCAGGTTACGCACTTCAAACTCGATGCGCAACTCATCCTCATCCAGATGGTCTACCTTAAACAATTTCTTCTCCGACATTCTATTACTTAACCAACCCTAAAAATCCACTAACTACCTAATAACTTCTTATTCCTAAATTGTTAATTCACTTATCTTCTGTAGTACGTATAACCTATGTAATTTTCATCCTCTCATTGTCCTACACTACCTACTTTTTACTATCGCTTTTAAGCTGGTAATTCAAAATAAATACGTCCTATATCTTAATTCACTTCTTCTAATCTTCTGATGGGTTACTACCCTATATTCAATTTTTGTTTATAAACTTCCTAATAACATTGGTGTGGCGGATCCTGTGCAGCTCCCGTCGAGCGAGGTCCAGGTGCTCTGGTGATGGTTGAAAAAGGAATGGGATAGGTTAAAATATGAATGAAGTTTTTGTTGCGAAAGTGCACATCCAATCTTATATCACGCCGTGAGAGTCCTAACTCGGTATGTACACCTGAGTGATTCTCACTGCTATTTTCAGATTGGATTAGCAATCCCACAAATTATACCTACTGGCCAAGTATATTCCAATTGCCCTCATCCTCACAGTTGATAGTCGAGCTTCGCGAGCGAAGGATCACGACTGTGCAAGTAGCTAACCGAAAATATACCTGTAAATCACTTGTGGTTCTTGAGTTCTATAACTGTATATACCACAATGGACTACCGGAAGGAACGATAACTCACCGGCTATCGTTAAGAATTTCCACAATGCGTATCGTAACTTTACTCAGTTTATGTCCAGGCCTGCAGTCATACTCGCCTAATAGCAGAGCAAAGATATCTGAACAACTGAATAAGTTTAAATCTAGACGTGATTAACTAAACGTAGACGATATACGACCTACACCCCAAAGGGTGATGATTAACATTTTAAATATACAAAGCGGTTAAGAACGCGAAACCTAACTATGCATTGTGTGGTTTAACCACCAGGAAATTCATATTTTTAGTCGAATTTCTTTGGAGAATCTGCTTTGAAGAACTCAAAACAAATTACAATTATTTTTGGGGAAATGTGGAACTTGGGTGTTGGTACCAGTTTAATGTAGTGTTACGACTAAGCCGATAGAATGTCAAGTCCTTTATACCCCCTGCATTGCAGGCAAGAAAGGAATGATTGACATTACAACCGCGAGCGCATAACACTCTCCCTCACTGGGCCATATACAACTCAAGTTGAGAAAGCTGTATGAAGACAACAATCTTAATGGATGATTTTGTTTGGGAAAGTTTTATTCTCCCATATATATGGAAAACTGTACTTAGAGTAAGAAATATCATTTTACGCTGATGGGGAAATAAACAACCCAAATGGGTTTGAAAGAACTCTTTTAATCACTATGAACCTCTTCTGGTTGGCACCAGTAATTGAGTGTGCATCCATTGGTTTCCTATGGACTAAAAGCAGGATGATAGCGTCTGATATTTCTAACCAAGCACAGCCTGTATTTAACAAATACGATTATTTTCGGGCTTCTAGTAGTTTGGGCGCCATAATGAAACAGTTTGCTGTGGGCAACCAGTTTCACAAATAATATCCCTATTCACATTACCTCCAAGCGGCATTAGCCCGTAGCTCAAAGGGTAGAGGTATGTATGGTCGTGGGGATGGAGGTGTGAATAAGGCCTAGTTTACCGCTATCATGTGGATGTAGGGAGAAAGACGTCTCGCTCAATCGCGAGGGAGTTAAGGAGGGTGGAGCGTGAGTACCATCACTAGCAGATGGCCCACTTTTTTGACGTAAACCACACAAGATCCGCTGATTTTTCGGCCCTTACCACATTATTATTGGCAAGGTGTCCGATCAATCAAAAAAAAAAAAATTTTGTTAAATAACGGCGCGAGGCCGCGGGTTAGTATTTAGAAAAGGTGCTTGCCCATGCACCTTGTTACTATACTAGCCAACAGCGGGAATTTCCGGCGAAAAACGCCACATGAGATTCCTTGTTAACTAGTACAGCCTGGACCGGTTGTATGTTAGTTCCTGTTCCGAGGTTTTTTTTTTCCTGTGAATAATAAAAAAAAATTGATTATTTTTTACTCACCACGTGATTCCCAAAAAAAAATCCAAAAAAAAATAAAGAAAAGAAACAGATCTTTCTTTAACCCTCTTTATTTTTCTTCAATATCAACTTCTATATATCTATGTATCCAAATAATGAAACAGTTTCTATACACTCCCAACCGCCACCGTCTGCTTTCCAAATTCCAATCCCCCATTCAAAAAAAAATCAGACTATTTAAATGATTGAAATCACCTCTAAATAGCCCCCCTCCACTTCCGTTAATCATCAAAAAAAATATTTATTTGATTATTAAGCGGCATGTGTTGGAACATAAAAAATCGAAGTTTCGAAATTCACCAGTAATCGCATACATATATTTCGCTGATTAGGCAACATGTGCCAAAAATCAGAAATTTCCATGCGATTACTAGTTGAACGACATTACAATTATATTTACTGCAAACGTGGGAAATTGAGTGCAGTGTACTTACTTATAAGCAATATTTACGAACAACAACCTTCAACGTTGTTGTAATACACACACTGGGTAAACTCATATAAAAATGGTTTATTCAGGTAAATACGTTTATTATGTTATTTGAGTAACATAAACAATTTGTATACATTTAGACATGTGTACATTTAGAAAAATTTAAGGAATATTGTGCAGGTCATGATTAACACTGCAAATATGTATACAATTGTATCGGACGGTTTAGATAGGTTGAAAGTAGTAACGAGATTTTGATTTGTCTAAAGACAATTCGTTACAATGTATGATAATACTGCCTGTCATTACGAACGTGAAGTCCCTCGGTTAGATGGTGTTGGATGGGAAGATAGGGCAAAATAAGGTTACAAGCAGTATGTGATGAGATGACCCATAGATGTGAATTAAATAACTTAACCAGTCTAGTAGGACTGATGCCGAATACATATGATGAATATTAGTATCCTTTACCTCAAACACAACTAACTTACATTAATTAACTAACAAACTCTAATCTAGAGTGCGAATTTAATTGAGACTAACATTCCAATATATTTAAGTAGTAGAAAATGACTTTGCTGGGGTTCGCCCTAGTCGTTTCTGTGACTAACATCCTTTCCTAACTAACCGAATCTGTTAAGGATGCAGGCAGGGCCTGGGCGCGCATGATGCTGAAATATTATTCGCATTCAGATACAATTTGTTATTTGATTGTTGATATTTCAGGATTATGGTAACGTACCTAGGATCGCCGTTATGGCTGGCTGTACGCCTCTATCATATCATATCAGGGAAAGTACAGTTTTAGTAAATCTAAAAAAAATCTTTTGAAGAAGCACATGTTCGTAATGTTACTCGGTTCTTTCTCTCGAACAAAACGTATTGCAGTAAGTTCTAAAAACTTAAAAAGTGGATTAAATTAAAGAAAACATTGTGGTAATAGTGTTTTGTGTAACAGATGTGCAAGTGAGTGCTATTTATGTGCTACAAACGTCGCGAAGTGAAAATTATAAGTTTAATTTCGTTTTCTAAAGTATTAAATGAGTGTATGCTTAACCACAAAGCGTGTTTGCTATAAAAAAAAATTGATTTTAGTAAAGGTAAATAATATACCGGGTGTTTCTTTTAAACTGAGCCGATCAAGTATCTCGAAAAATAGCCACTCTACGGAAAAAATGTCCATAATCAAAACTTAATCATAACGCGGGGGAAATACATTAGTGCAAAAAATAGTCCCCCACCCACGCTTTGTAGGTGGGGCGGGGGTAACTTTTAAACTAAGATAGGAAGCTATATTTTTTATTGCAGATACGGATTCTACGACTAAAAGTACGTATGATTTGAATGAAATATTTTGTTCGGTTCATGATAGATGGCGTTGTAATCGACGAAATTCAATTTTTCAATTTCTCCTTCTTAGAACACACGCATTCGATTCTGCAATTCGTTTGAAATAAAAAACATCACGTTTTCATTGGGAATACTCGAAATTCGTCATCAAAACAATTTATTAATGTAAATGGCAGGTGAATAAAATAATTTTAGCTTAAAATAAGTGTTCAAAATGATGGCCTGCGACTTCAATGCACTTATTAATACGCATTTCAAATGATTGTACACAACTGAGAAGTGTGTCTGGTTGAATTTAGATTTAGATTTAACGACACAACATTTAGAATTAGTCCAATTTTATAATTTTATTTTGAAAATAAATTCCAATAGGAAAAATAACAGTGTATTTTTTTATTAGAGATAGGCCAATTCAACCTATATAGTGGTATCTTGTCCTAATCTCTGGAAGTGGCTTGTTATTGACCCAGATTGATAAATACTCAAAATTTACGGTGGAAAATTGCTATTAACAATGTTACATTTTCTCCGCTTGGGAGAACCTTATGCCGGAAAATGTTCTTTAGAAATAGGCTAATTCAACCTATATAGTGGTGTCATGCCCTAATCTCTGGAAGTGGCTTGTTATTGGCCCAGATTAATAAAATACTTAAAATTTACGGTGGAAAATTGCTATTAACAAGGTTGCATTTTCTCCGATTGGAAAAACCTTTTACCGGAAAATGTTCTTTAGAGATAGGCCAATTCAACCTATATAGTGGTGTCTTGTGCCTTAATCTCTGGAAGTGGCTTGTTATTGGCCCAGATTGATAAAATACTCAACATTTACGGTGGAAAATTGCTATTAACAAGGTTGCATTTTCTCCGCCTGGAAAAACCTTTTACCGGAAAATATTCTTTAGAGATAGGACAGTTCAACCTATATAGTGGTATCTTGCCCTAATCTCTGGAAGTGGCTTGTTATTGGTCCAGATTGATAAATACTCAAAATTTACGGTGGAAAATTGCTATTAACAAGATTACGTTTTCTCCGCTTGGGAGAACCCAATTCAACCTATATAGTGGTGTCTTGCCCTAATCTCTGGAAGTGGCTTGTTATTGGCCCAGATTGATAAAATACTCAACATTTACCGTGGAAAATTTGCTTCAACAAGGTTGCATTTTCTCCGCTTGGTAAAACCTTATACCGGAAAATGTTCTTTAGAGATAGGCTAATTCGACCTATACAGTGGTATCTTGCCCTAGTCTCTGGAAGTGGCTTGTTATTGGCCTAGATTGATAAAATACTCAATATTTTGAGTGAAAATTTTCAATAAACATATTTGATATTTTTCTTGTTAAAGCGTTAATTTTATTTATTTTTTAAGTTTTTTAAGTTATTTAAAATTTCTTTAATATCTTTTGTATTTTATCCTTTTTATATTTTTATATGTAAATTATGAATTTATTTAATATAATGATAATTTTTAATAAAATTTTTACTAATTTGGATTTTTAAAATATTAACAGTGCAATTTACCAACACTAAAACAATTCAATATGGCGGCTATTGGAATCTATTTGAATCCAATAAGAATTGTGGTCCCGCCATGTTTTCCAATTAGAATCGTATACGTATACGTGTTATTTTTGTTAGAAACTTCACGGGCTCTACTCAAACACAACTATAAATAATTTCCACAAATATTTATTAATTCACTTAACACACCATTTACAATTGTTTTTAATTACGTCACAATTCTTTATACACCATTAATATTTTTTCGCAACGTTTACTTTCACTTTCGCATATCAAATCTTCAAGATGACTGACTCCTTTTGTTCATTGCACCCGTATTTATATATTGGCCGGAATATTCGAGATCTTTCGCAGGCTCTCACGTGGCTCTGGTTAAACTGGTATAATCATAATTTAACTGTTATAAAACTACTTGTAATGTTATTAAGAGGCTTTCCAGTGTCATTAAACTACTGCTATGGATCGTGATTTCGACAAATTTGTTTAGGAGACCGATTCACAATGTAAATAGTAATTTTTCAAAAGGTTATTAATTTTCTAAACCTCAAATGAACAATTTTCGCTGAATTAATGTCTTGCTACGCTGAATTGATTGCCCAAAAAACCAATAAGCGAGATCGTAACAATATTTACTGTATTTATGCGGTGTTTAGGGTTAAAGTGTTAAAGTGATAAATTGGTTATTTTTGGAGTTAGCTGCATAAGGTAGTAATACAAAAACATGTTTGAGGCAGCCTGCCCATTTGGAGTATGTATACGAATAAGTGTGTACAATTAAAATAATCTTTGCCTTCAAACTAAGCTTCATTTTCATCAATCATTTCTTCATTGGAGGCAAATCTTTTTCCCTGGAGCCTTTTTTGAGGTCTGCAAACAAGTAATAATTGTTGAGGGCGAAATCTGGTGAATACGGTGGATGCGGAAGCAATTCAATGTGCAATTTTGCCATTGTTACGACCGACTTGTGACATGGTGCATTGTCGTGCTGAAAGAGCAATTTTTACGCACCATAACCCGATATAATATTCGCTATTGATCTTTTTCTCTTTCTCAAGGCAGTCAACGAATATTATACCATGTTCCTCCCAAAATACGGACGCCATAACCTTTCCAGCCGACTGTTGTTCTTTTGGTTGCTTCCCGGCCTCTCGCCATTCAGCTGATTGACGATTTGACTCTGGTGTATAGTGGTGGATC
The DNA here is from genome assembly GCA_963691935.1 of Nephrotoma guestfalica. Classification (NCBI taxonomy): domain Eukaryota; kingdom Metazoa; phylum Arthropoda; class Insecta; order Diptera; family Tipulidae; genus Nephrotoma; species Nephrotoma guestfalica. The sequence continues at coordinate 110,373,128 of OY829915.1, forward strand.
CATGTTTCATTCATTGTCACATACCACATAAGAAATCCTTTTATTGCGCTTAAACAGCTCCAAACAGCGCACAGAATCAGTGACGCGTTGTGGTTTTTGATCCATTGTGAGTAAACGTGGTATCTACTTCGAGCACAGCTTTCTCATTGACAAATGTTCTTGCAAAATATGACTAACACGTTCTATTGATATCTTTACAATGTCAGCTGTCTCACGCAACTTAACTTTGCGGTCTTTCAAAACAATTTCGTGGATTTGTTTTTGTGTTTTCTTGAGTAATAGCCTCATTTGGGCGTCTAGAGCGTGGTGCATCAACGTTTAAATTCAGCATACCAGTCAATGATGGTTGATTTTCCTGATGCAGAGTCCGGATAACACTTATCAAGCCACTGCTTTGCTTGAACGGTATTTACTCATCAAAAAACAGTGTTTAATCAACACACGAAATTCTGTTTTTTCATTATTTTGAAATTAACAAAAGTAGCGTCACTAAAACAACTGTAATTTGTTAAGTTTAGTTTAAGGTATCATTTGAAAGTTGGTAGAATTTAAAAATCATCACATTTAAACCGATCTATGTGTCACCATCTATGTGTAATTGCGAATTTTTCAGGCGATGTAATATATACCTGGGTTTCAAATGAACTTTATTTTATAAACTTAGATTCGAATGAACTGTATATGAGAATAATACATAAAGAGTCATAAAATATAAAATAGATAAAAGTTAATTTAGAACGAAAACTGTATTTACTATCGTTTTACTATAAATCACATTTTATGTATACAGGAAGAAACAGCTTTAAAGTCATCAATTACATAAAAATTGAAATTGACGCAAGTTTTATTGCGCTTATCGAATTCGAATTTAACGACTAGCATTTTTAGTTTTAATATTATATATACCCGAAAATTTCATAATAAATTTAAACCTTTCAAAAGCATGATATCGTATACCGATTTCCCCTCACTATAAAGACGATTTACCATAGGAAGGGCTATATATAAAAAGAATTCCACACAGTATATAAAAGTATCAATTTTTGACATCCTTTTAAAATTGTCCAAAAATAAAAATCGAAATTCAATTAAAATAACATCAAACACTTTATTGCCATCAATTATTCTGTTTATTCCACTCCATGCTGGAGCTGTTTGTCTACTTTCTGTGTGTGTGTATGTGTGTATATATATGTGTGTGTGTGTATGTATGTATGTATGAATGTGTGTGTGTGTGTGTGTGTGTGTGTGTGTGTGTGTGTGTGTGTGTGTATGTGTAGAGGAATAAAGAAAAACAAGCAGCATTAGAATTTTTTTGTGTTAAGTAAAACCTTCCCTCATTGTGCAACTTGTTTTGACTAATTCATAAAATCCTTTCTTAGTCGTTCGTTTTTGGCAAACTTTTTGTGTAACTCAACCAAAATAAAATATATCTTTATGAAAAAAAGTTCAAACAACTTAAGATGAAATAATATTTCTTTTGTTATTTTGAGAGGAGGAGAGAAAATATTAAATTTCCTTTTCTTTCACAGTTTTCGTCGTTTTATTTTTTTTAACCCATTTCAAAACTCATTAAAGTAATAAAGAATAATAAAAACAATTCTTGTATTATTTTTAATCATCTCGCCTCTCTATCATAATCATTATTTGTTCTCATCCATTTCCACCAGTATCATCATAGCTATCACCATCATCATCATCATCATCGTCATCGTCATCATTTCGATTCTATAACCACCGAGAAAATTCAAGAAATATTTTATTATATTTTCACATTTTATCACAGTGATTTTCTTCTCGTTGCGTATTTGTAATATCTAAAAGGGAAGAGATCTGTTCATGGATAAAACTCACAGAAAGTGATAACGATTTTTTTAACCATAATAAAAATAGATAAAATTTCATCACCTCGTTGTGTGTGTGTGTGATTTTCTTTTACTCGTACATACCCATCATCATTCGCATTGTTTTGTTTTCGGGTAAAAAAATATTTTCCATCATTCTATGAGCGATAGACAACGACAAAATATTTTCTATACAGCACTAGCACTGTATAGTGAAGAATAAGATGGATGATGATGGGTTTTCTTAGTTTTTTCTTGCTCGGATTTGAATTTAACACGCCGCTATGAGGGTTGGGTGTTTGTGGTGGATTTACAAGATAAATTAATTGAATATGATGTGAATGAAAATAGAAAAGACAACAAAACTTGACAAAGTTAAAACAAAAAAAGTTTGGATCACATTTGAGATTTTTTTGTTTCTCGCTCTGTTAAAGTCGATTGGACCATTGAGGATTATGATAATGACATACAAATTTTTTTTTTGATTAATTCCAATCTTGAGAATGTTTTCTTTTCCTTAACTCGTCTTAACAAATTATCAATTTTTAATTTTTGTTTAATTAGACAAATTGATTTAACGCGTACAAGTACAGGTGTTCTGCCCCTGAGCGCTCGAGGGTTCGCTGTGCTGCTTCCGCTTTTATTCCCATTTCGTATGGGAAGAGTTGTTGGAAACAGATACATGGAAAGATGATCCAGTAACTGGAACCATACAGTTCATACAAGGATTTAATTCTATATGGAGTCAATTTTTTAAAGTTGCTTCAAAAAAATAATGCTTACACAGACTTTGTATAATGCCCTTGCATTTTATTTATGTAAATATTTAATTATTTGGCGATCTCTAGAATGTTAACCGACCATCGTCAACAAATTAAAATAGTAATTTATTAAAGTCGGCTCTCAATTGGGCCAGTTTCATTTGGTTTGTTCATATTCGCAATAGCCGGGGTCCATTGGCGTTACCAAAGTACTTACAAGTACTTTGAATATACAGTCGTGGTCAGAATATTAGGGACAATATATGTAACATTATGAAAATTCAAAATTTATTAAAACCTTATAACTTATTGACCTGGTGGGTCTATTCTTTAGAATTAATTTTTAGTGCGTGTTTCAATTGGTTTAAATACCGCATAAAACGTTAAAAAGTTAAAAATTGAGGTGAATAAAAATGTCAAACTTTTTATCTGCTTCAAGAGCTGTTAAAAATTGTATATGGAAAACATTTGGCTGGCAAAAATATTTGTTTATAAACAGAAATGATATAGATGTAAACTGACCATAATTGATATATTTAAGTAGTATTTATTTTACATATTTTCATATTTAAATTTGCTATATACGTTCACAATTACACATAAAATAAACAACCATAGTTATTGTCAAAATTTTACCCAATTGAAACAGATAAAAAGTTAAAAAGTTAAAAAATATTTACCACGAATAAATTTTTAATTTTTTAACTTTTTATGCGGTATTTAAACCAGTTGAAACACGCACTTAGTAACATTACCATTAACTATAATCAAAGGAGGCTTCGTTATTGGTATATTTATGGTATTCCCCGGAAAACAAAAAAACATTAAATAAGAGTGGATAAATTATTATGGACACGTCGCATTTATTTAAATTTTTGTAAACTTTTAGTCTTAAAATACTTTTAAACGAAAAAATTGTTTTAATAAAACACTTATAAAAAAATTTTTCCTTAGAGTGACAAAATTTATTTATTATTAGGAAGATCGATTTCGAAAATAAATTTCTTCTTCAGTTCCTTTCCAGACAAAAGTTAACAGTGAGGCTAAAAATGGATTTCAACCATTATTGAAACACATTGAAATATAAACTTTTAAACGTATAATATTGTTTTTGTTGAAATTTGTAAAAATGGGACGAGGTGTTAATTGCACACCGGAATAGAGACGAATTAATTTAAATTTGCGAAAAGAAAAGAAGTCGTATCGTGAAATTGCTGGAATAATACAACGCCCAAACAATATAGTCACATATGCGGTAAAAGAAAATAATCCCTAAATAAACGGGGTAAAAATCGAATAACGACCACTCAATTGGATCGCCGTATTTAAAAAATCGTGAAGAAGGACTGCTTCTTGACTACTGCCGCTATTAAGAAAGAGCTCATTCTGGAAATTAGTGCACAAACAATTCGCAGAAGACTCGTAGAGGACAATCTTTACGGTACATTATTTCGGCGGTTTTGCTTTTCAGTAAACGGAATCTGAGAGATCGAATTAGTTTTGCAAATAATCATTCAGATTGAAAAGAGAAAACATATTGTGGAGCGACGATACAAAAATAAATCTTTTTGGTGCTGATGGCAAACAATACGTCCGAAGACCAAAAAAAGAAGAGAATATAGAATTTTGCCTAAACTATACAAAAATATAAGCGGAAAAGCATGGTGGAGGCAACATTAAATTATGGGGTTGCTTTTCATATTATAACGTTGGGCCTATTTATTGGATTAAGTGTAACATGGGTCAACATCACATCTACGTTTGTAATATCCTACAAATTGTGATGTACCCATTTGCTGAATATAGCATGCCTCTACGGAGGGTGTATATGCAGGACAACGACCCGAAACACACCTCAAGATAAAAAAAAATCAATGTTATGACTTGGCCTGCGTAATCGGCTGATTTCAGTCCAATTGAGCACCAATGGAAAGAACGCGTGGACGATGATACCACTTCAACGATGTTGAGCTTTAATCGACTCTATGCCACGTAGATGCCAGGCAGTCATTGATAATAAAGGACATGCTACGAAGTATTAAAGATTTAATAATGAATTTTGCTCTAAATAAGTAGCAAGTTTTCTTTTTTTAAACATTATTGAAAAGTACCTAATTTTGTCACCAGCCCTTTCTACATTGAAGAATTTTAAATTAAAAACTAGTGGGCTAAAATACTAATGCTTAAGTACTAATGAAATTAGTAAGCGAAATTAAATATAAATATTAGATTTATGTTAAAATACTTTTTTCCTTGTTTTTTGGCTGTCGCTAATTTTTTGACCACGACTGTATGTTCAATGAACTACAAGTTTAGAAGAAAAATATAGGCAAACAAAATTTTTTATTGGGTAGTTGTGAATAGCTGGAAGTACTTGCGAGTATTTTCCCGTCAATCAAAACAGATTTCTTCTAAATTCGTTAAGATATATTCAAATTTAATATTTTACCTCTCTTCCAGAAAATCATTCAATTAATGTGAAATTCTATTTACTTTTCCAAATCAATTTGAAATTTATGGCTCAAATAGAACAAAAAAATAAAATTGTTGTGTTATATGTATGTATTGGAAATATTAAACAGGATTTGATTGTTTATTTGAAGTTTAGAAATGTCTCGAAAAAACGACATCAATTGTGAACTCCACTATACGAAATTTTATGTATATGTTTCCAAACGAATAATCGTCACATATTTATTAATGAAAGATTAAAATATATTTCAATTAAATTTTAAACACATGCTTTAATTTATTTATAATTTAACACGCCAATTGACGTTTCTTGATTGAAACGAAATTTGAAAATTGATTTTTTCTGTCAAATAGAACAAATTTTTTGATGTTCATCAATTATTTTTGCCGAATTTTGGTAAATAGAATTTCACATAAGTGAAATATGGTAATCCCTACTAAATCAAACATGTTGAAATTATTCATTCCACAATTATTCCACTATTACTTCAGATGGGTTGTTCTCTTTTTCGGGGTGTTCTCATTTTACGCTCTGTTCCCGTGGGGCCACCCAAATTTGTACTAACCCAAGCAATGGTTGCTTGGCGTTGATGGTGAAGTTGTTATCACATTATTTATTTATGCTACGCGTTTGCTTCCCCTATCTGCGACAGACTATTGTACATACGCAGATTATTATGATTTAAGCAGCAGTTTACTTAGCAGACTAAAATACCAACCTATCCACTAAATAGTTCTAGAACACAATTCATTCATTTGTAATTTGATAAAGATGTGCTAGAAATGATATAGCAAAAATTCATAACTATTGATAATTACTCGTATTTTACTTGGTCCATAAACGTATCATTCCAAAGATTTATATCTAAATAATTTATTATTATTTATTAGTCAACATAACATTTTAATTGTTAACCATTTGAAACCGAAACCTCATGTTGACTAATTAAATATTGGGTGTGTGTGTATGACTCGGCCCTTTTTTTATTAAAATAAAGCACATTTGGTTGTTTAGAAAATGCAAGAACTATTTATTGTATGCTCCATCTGCAGCTACAACTTTCCTCCATTTTTAGGCAATTTACGGTTTCCCTCTCTGAAGAAATCCTGGTCTTTAGAAGCGATCAAATAATAAGCCAATTTTTGATCTCTGCGCGAGAACTGAACCATTGTTCAGACAGAGACGACTGCATTGACCGGAATAAGTAGTAATCTGAATGAGCTGTGTCTCATGAATACGGCGGGTGGGGTAGAACTTCTCAGCCCTGTCTTTTTAAATAGTTTTTCACAATATTTGCAATATGTGGTTTTTCATTGTCACGCTGCAAAATTAATTTGTGTGTCTATTCACCCATTCTGGTAACTTTTTCTCTAAGCTCTCTTCAAACGTATTAGTCATCGTCGATAGATATCGCCACTGATAGTTTCACCTAATTCCAGTAGTTCACAATATACCACACCTTTCTGATCATACCAGATACAGAGATTGTAATGGATCAGCTTCACTAAGCTTCACCCAAGAGTTTTTGCGTTTGGGATTCTGATAATAAATTCATTCATCTCCAGTAACTATTCAACTATTCAATGCAAAAAACCTTTTCTTTGTTGTCTTTGAATCAGTATTTCGCAGGTGCCTTTTCGTCATTCGAGGTTTCTTTCTTCAAATAATGGCCGCAATATTTCTCGTAATCCATTTCTGTAAACGAAGTATTTTATTTGTTACCCGTATATCAACTCCTAATTAGAATTATAACGGAATTCTCACATAATTTTAGCTATACGAAATAAAAAAACTAAAACATTGCATATTAAAAATAACTAATTAATTCGTCAATACCGTAAGTCAATTGAATGTTTAATTTCAATTATAATAAAACCCTAAACTAAAACTGAATAATCTCCAAACAGAATGAACTTACCAAAATTTATCGTAATCGAATTAATTATTAATTATAATCGAATTATGTAATCCAAACAAAATAAAAACTATTAAAATTATTATGTGCTTATGTATATAGTATGTGCTCATGGCACACTTTTACGAACTGAATGAATTGAATATTGAAAAATGTCGCTTGTTTTTCTTCATCACTCTTCAAAACCGGTATGTCTAACGGGAAAACTGAAAAAACACAAAATGCGGCACACTAATTTTTCAATATGATATTGTAGTGGCGCTCGTTGCCCCTCATATTGGTTCTATGAAACTACTGTCGGCGAAATATCAGTCGTGTTTTTATTGAATGTTTTTTCTTCGTTGGCATATACCATGCCCGCAAAACGGTTAATAATGTTGTTTCGAAATTCTATGGTGAGCTTGTAATCTAAAAAACATCGGTCAACCAAACTTCAACTGAGTTAAAACTTAGATTACAACACCACGATAGTGATATACGTATGTTTAAGACAAATACAGGATTAAGTCAACATGTATGATAACGAAACACATACTTAATTTTCGAAACGTTGAAATTTTTCACAAAAATGCTAAAGTAAAGAAAAAAAGAGAGATTAAGCCAATAATATAAATTTAAAAACTAAATAAAGAAACTTTTAATTCCACGTATAAATTGGTATTGCATTTATACAAAAATACAGGGTTGGCCATAAGTTACTGAACATTATATTTTTGATATAATTTTTTTATTTTGTATTTTTTCTCTTTTTATTTTTCAGTATTAGCCACGATTGAGGCACGAGCAAAAATTGTTGAGTTTTATTTTGCTAGTCAAAATTCAATAATTCAAACCCAAAGAAAATTTCGAGATTTTTTTAACACCAGAAATGCACCACCACGAAATCAAGTACGCAATCTAGTCGCTCGTTTTCAGTCATCGGGATCTGTTAGTGACCTATCTCGGAGTGGAGAACCACTTGTAGCACGAAGCCAAGATAATATCGAACGAGATCGGGAGAGCGTGTCACTCAGCTTCAAATGTCCAGAACTTCACTGCGTAGAATAATAAAAAAAAATTGTTGCTGTTTTTGTATAAGATAGCAATAATAATATATAATAATATATAATTATATAATTATAATTATAATTATTATTATATATAATAATATAATAATATATATATAATAATAATTTTGTATAAGATAGCATGCAATTTTGCCGCAAGACTATGCAACCCGCTTAAAATTTTGTGCAAAGTTGACCGAATTATTAACGGATGATCCTGATTTTATGAAAAAAATTATAATGACCGATGAAGCGCATTACCATTTAAGTGGTCAGGTTAATAAGAAAAGTTGTAGAATCTGGGGCACTGAAAACCCAAGAGTGATTTAACAGCGTCCGCTGCATTCACTTAGAGTCACAGTTTGATGCGGAATATCAGCAGACAAGATCTACGGCCCGTACTTCTTCCAAGACGAAGATGGCAATGCATTTACTGTAAATGGTGAGCATTACAGGGCTATGTTAGACAATTTTTTGTTTCCTGAACTTGATAATACTCAATAAATGTAATTTCAACAAGACGGAGCTACGTCCCATACTGCAAGGGAAACAATGAATTTGCTGCGAACGGTTTTTGCTAACCGTATCGATTCATGATTTGGAGATGTTAATTGACCATCACGATCACCCGACTTAACACCACCAGATTTCTTTTTGTGGGGATATTTGAAAGATCGTGTATACGCAAATAAACCGCAAGGACTGCAACAACTAAAAGACAACATAATAAATGAAATTATTGCGATTGATCAACTTTGGCTTCAGTTATGGACCAGGTACAGCAAAGAGCAGCAGCTTGTGAAGAGGCTGATGGCAGGCATCTAACAGATATTATTTTTAAAATTTAAGTTTTTTTTTAAAACTTCATGATTAAAACTATCTTTTGTAATCAAAATTATTATTTTTCAATAAAAAAAATATATCACAAATACAATGTTCAGTTACTTATGAGCCACCCTGTATTCGAAACATTAGTATTTTACGTAAAAAATTTTGAAATTTGAATTCTTGCCGAAAGAGTTTTTGACTAATAAACAATAATAAAATATTTTTAAAAAATAGATGGAATATTACTTTTTGGATTAAATAAAATAAAAATACCCATCCTTTGTATGATAGTGAAGTTTGCGCTAAAAAAATTAATAAAAAATTACACTGTTAAATTTGTTATTTTTCCTATTGGAATTTATTTTCAAAATAAAATTATAAAATTGGACTAATTCTAAATGTTGTGTCGTTGAATCTAGAAATATCTACAGATTTTAGCTGACATTTTAGCGAAGGTAAAGCATATACCTATTACTAAGATGTAAGTAAAGTATATTTTTGAGTTTCGTTCTATTGAAAATTATATTTAGAAATTGAGCATTTTTGACGGGTTTCAAATAATATTCCAGCTAATTTTGGAGATGTCCACGGGGTTTCACTAACTGTTTTAATGATACTAGAAACTTCACAATTTTGATAACTATTTCAAGTTTAACAAAGAAAAAGCTAGATATATTTACAAGTCCTGGTCAATGTATATGCGCTTCAAACTTTGAATTCTCCAATAAAATCAAAATAAATGTCGTGGAACAATTATTATTTTATTTAATGTTGATGCCTTGATGGTTACAGCAAGAAGAGAGAATTATTTTTAAAAAACTTAACAATATTCTACCGTTATAGTGATTGGCATCAAATTCTAATGGGTTTTGCTATGCCTCTAATCGAATTCATGTTTTTATTCATACTGCCGATACCAGAGATGTCCACGGAATCTCGTCTACATTTTGCTACAACTTATAATACTTTCTGTCTTTGGAGCGAAAATGGGTCAATTGTAATGGGTCTAACAATGATTTTTAAATTTTGAAGTTTCGTGATTTGGACAAAAATATTATTATTTCCTTCTACAATATTTTAGCAATTTCTCCAATTGGATTTTAATTGACATTCCTAATCAAGCGACGAACCCGTTTTAATAGATTTGTAGTATATATTGCTCGCTTATGATGAAACTTGTTTTGGTAAATAAATTTTTAAATTTTTAACAAATTTCCTTTTTTTATACCGCCGATCGCAGAGATGTCCACAGGTTCTCACCCACATTTTCGAATAGACTACACAATATTCTACCGTTATAGTGATTGGCATCAAATTCTAATAGGTTTTGTTATGCCTATAATCGAATTCATGTTTTTATTCATACTGCCAATACCAGAGATGTCCACGGAACCTCGTCTACATTTTGCTACAACTTATAATACTTTCTGTCTATGGAGCGAAAATGGGTCAATTGTAATGGGTCTAACAATGATTTTTTGAATTTTGAAGTTTCGTGATTTTGGCAAAAATGTTATTATTTCCTTCTACAATACTTTAGTAATTTCTCCAATTGGATTTTAAATTGACATTCCTAACCAAGCGACGAACCCGTTTTAATAGATTTGTAGTACACATTGCTCGCTTATGATGAAACTTGTTTTGGTAAATAAAATTTTTAAATTTTTAACAAATTTCTTTTTTTTATGCCGCCGATCGTAGAAATAAACCTGATATTTTGTACATTTGGTTTCTATTTCCCCTTCTTAGCGGTCCAATCCAAAGGTCAAGTTGCTCTCTTGGAAAGATCTGAAGGTTATTAGTATTTTGGAGTTCCGTTCTCGAAAATGAAACACACGACAAGATATGATACAAATTGATTCCGTCTCGATACCGTATTGAAATCAGAAGAGATTGGTCTGGATACTCCTGCTCGATACTCCTGCTGCCTGGGAACCATTAATTTACATCAATAAATTAAATATATACAGGGTGGGTCATCCAACTTTTTTTTTGAACTAGCAATTATTTTGAGTATGGTAAGGGTTATGTCACTTCTGATTTGACAGAAAGTTACTATTATCCTTCCGCTGAACGAAAATGGTTGTGTATTCGCTTGAATAACGCTGGCAAATATTTAAACATTACTTCGAAAATCATGGTAATGTTGCAGAATGTGTGTGAAAATTGCGTGCGGTTTTCGGAAGAACCGAACGCCGGGAGCTCCATATGTTCGTTATTTTGTGAATAAAAATAAAGAAATAGGCTTGCTAATTAATAAACCAACATGAACCAAGCAGCCAACCAAGCGTAAACCTGAATATGTTGATGCTGTAGCCAAGAATGTGCCTGAGTCGCCGGGAACGTCAACTGGTCATCGTGCTCAAGAATTGAACATTTCACGCACAACATTGCGACGAATTCTGCATAAAGACCTTGGTATGACATCGGATAAAGTTCAATTGGTTCAGGAAATGAAACAAAGGGACCACCCATTGCGTTTTCGGTTCGCTGAGTGGGTTTGCGATCGACCTGAAGAGGATGCTGATTTTGGCAAAAGATCATCTTTTCGGATGAGACGCATTTCCATCTTAGCGGCTATGTAAACAAGCAAAATTGTCGCATTTGGAGCACGGAGAACCCGCACGTGAATGTAGAGAAGCCGTTGCATCCTCAACGAGTGACTGTTTGGTGTGAATTTTGGTCCGGTGGCATCATTGGGCTATTTTTCTTTGAAAATGAGCAAGGAGCCGCCGTCACTGTCAATGGTGAGCGCTACCGCGCCATGATAAACGATTTTTGTTCCTGGCACTTGAACAGGAGGACATTGTTGGAGGACCAGCAACCATTGACGCTCTCAAGAACAATATTCGCATTGTCATTGAAGACATAATGCCGCATAATAACGAAAATGTGCTCAAAAATTGGACCGACCGTATGGCGTTCGCAGTGCCGGTAAAACAGTATGGTGGTTACTTTCATTCGATGGATTGTTTGATGATAAGGAAAATTCTGTTGTCGTGATATGTACAATTCCATTCTGATCTAAAATCAGCTTGTTTATTCCTAATACTGGTGGTACACAAAAATTATCATTGCTAAAATATTATATTGCATTGAAGAAGGAGATTCCTCGCCCGTTTTGACGGTTTAAGGATGCCTTTCTTTGGTAGTGTTATGGTTAAGTTCTCTTTATATTTCTATGGTATTGTACCAGTGTTCCGTATTTCTTCTAGTAATGGAGTTAAATTGGTTACATTTATTGATGCGACCAGCCGCTTTGCTGTTCTTTTGCTTCTGGATAACGCTTTTAACTTCCCGCACCATTGTGATGATTGTTGATTGAATCGTTAAAGTTGCCATCCTCATTTTGTTATTTACATAATTTTCTATTAAGTTGTCATCGAAGAATTTTTTGTAATTACCTTTTGATTTTATGTAGTTAGGACAGAACCGTATAGTTTATTGTTGGTAAGTTTCAAAATTTTTCTATGCACTCGTATATAATAATTATTATGTCGGTGTATTCTAGACTTTCAAAATATTGTAAATTTAATAATTATCCACAATTTGCTTAAAAAATTTGGTTAAAAATTTAAAAATTTTATTTACCAAAACAAGTTTCATCATAAGCGAGCAATATATACTATAAATCTATTAAAATGGGTTCGTCGCTTGGTTAGGAATGTCAATTTAAAATCCAATTGGAGAAATTGCTAAAATATTGTAGAAGGAAATAATAATATTTTTGTCCAAATCACGAAACTTCAAAATTTAAAAAATCATTGTTAGACCCATTACAATTGATCCATTTTCGCTCCATAGACAGAAAGTATTATAAGTTGTAGCAAAATGTAGACGAGATTCCGCGGATATCTCTGGTATCGGCAGTACGAATAAAAACATGAATTCGATTATAGGCATAGCAAAACCCATTAGAATCTGATGCCAATCACTATAACGGTAGAATATTGTGTAATCTATTCGAAAATGTGGGTGAGAACCTGTGGACATCTCTACGATCGGCGGTATAAAAATCTCAAGTTTTTTGATTAGGACTTGTAAATATATTTAGCTCTTTCTTTATTAAACTTGAAATAGTTATCAAAATTGTGAAGTTTCTAGTATCATTAAAACATAGTAAAACCCATCATAATTTTATCATATTCACTATAGATTCAGTAGATTGGATGATCTATTTGAAAATGTTAGTGAAACCTCGTGGACATCTCCAAAATTAGCTGGAATATTATTTGAAACCCGTCAAAAATGCTCAATTTATAAATATAATTTTCAATAGAACGAAACTCAAAAATATACTTTACTTACATCTTAGTAATAGGTATATGCTTTACCTTCGCTAAAATGTCAGCTAAAATCTGTAGATATTTCTAGATTCAACGACACAACATTTAGAATTAGTCCAATTTTATAATTTTATTTTGAAAATAAATTCCAATAGGAAAAATAACAAACTTAACAGTGTAATTTTTTATTAATTTTTTTAGCACAAACTTGACTATCATTCTTTTGTCTTAAAATAGCAGTTTTTATTAGTGCATTTCAAATTATGCTTTTATTAAAAAATAATATTGTATATGACTAATCCATTTATGCAAGGAGCAGTTACATATTTATTTCCTGTGCATTTTTTATTGTTGCCTTGTTTCGAGTTAACCAGAATTTCATCGTAATGTGCCATGTCTAACCTTGATTTACAACACTATAGAGATAGATAGACTAGTAGCAGAGATAACTGAAATTTCGGTTATCTCTGCTAGTAGTTTCATAACTATCGAGTTATATTTGTTATGATTGCGTTGTAGTGTATGATGTTTATTCGTGATTTACAACTAGGTTTGAACATACTCGTAGATCTCGACTGAGTTTTATTCTCTCATTATGAAAAATGAAGATTCCGAACAAACATTTTTTTTTAATTTTTGTTTGCCATTGTCACTTGGTACGAGAACAATTTTTTTTTCAGTTCTGTCAATATGAAATTCTTCTTTGACAATTTAAAGATCACTAAATGTAAATGTGTCTTTCCACACCTGCAGAACAAGTGTTCGGAACTAAACAAGTGTTCGCAATTATTATAATTTTATCTAAATTGTTGATTATTTTTCACGAAATTGCGTGTATTTTATGTAATGTAGGTAATACGAGTATATACTTTATACATGTTATGTTAATACTTTCACGACCTACACACAAGTTACAAAATAATGCAATTATTTCAGACACTCGTGTAAATCCACCTTTTTTTGACAACATGTCTTGTGCTCTCTCTATACACGTGTGGAAACACCCAATCTTGGCATTTTTGTTAGAGCTTACTCCGATACTATTTTAAAACCCAATGAGAAGATAAAATAAATTGTAGTGCATCTTTAGTTCTCATTTGCGAAACCATAATCCCGCAATTATGGTTGTGAAACTACTAACGTGTCTGTAGTATTAAGTGAAACCATTGTAATATCTTTTACAATCTGTTGGTTTCATAACTTGGATTAACCTGAAATTATGGTTTCCTAGTAGTGTGTCGTGTTTAAACATAGTTCCAAACCAATTTTGAACTCAGTTTCGGAATGAGATATTTCTCTCATCTCGTTGCATTTTGTCATAGACAGTGATATATTGTCCAAAAGCAAAAATGACGGATATTTATTAATTTGTTATTTTGTATGTTTCACTATTTTATGTGCCCAGCACGTGACCATGCCTTAATTATATATACATAGCTCGAATTGTCAATATTTAATTTAATGCGTTCGGGGCTTGTTGGTTGGCCCGGTACATAAAAAAAAGTTAAATTTATTTTGAAATAAAGCATTGGTTTGGTATTCTATTTTAAATTAAGTGGTCAAATATACCGGAACCGATGTTTATGTTGGTGAATTTTTAGTCCAAGGCAGCCAGTAGACTATCAAAACACCGCCCCTTAAAAATGTCATAATAGAGTGCCCGGTCCTTGACGGCGCACCTCAATATGGTAGACATCAGAAATTAAATAACAATAGTAAATACAATTTTAACTTTGTAAAATTTTCAAAAAATCTAACCACCAAGCACCAAAACATTGCGGAAATCCGAGTACTCCAAAAGCATGAACTATGTATTTCATCGCCTTTTATGGAGTTTTTCTGAAGAATTTCACTACACAATGATGTAACACTAAGTGATAGACTATTAATAGTGAAAAACATCAAGTGCTATCATCCCAACAGGCACAGGTTTAAGTATAGTCGGAGGATATAATTTTATTTGATGATCACTAATGGTAGCAATTGTAACCAGGGGCGTTATCCATCGAGGGGTATACTGCATTAACAATGGTGCTAATCATCACGACCGGTCAAAGTCAGAAGGGTTTGATGACTTAGTATGTTTTGAATATAACTAATCTATACACAGATGGCTTTTAATTACTATACACACAAATACATCGATGTAAGCAATAATTGGAATAATCTCGAACTGCGATACATAAGTATATATACCCGAGCAAATTGTCATGTGGAGACAGAGACAGTACAGTTTTAAGTAAAGCAGCTTAAAGTTAACAGTTGTGCAGTGTAAAATCAACAGTGTGCGGTAACAATTAGTGAGCATAGTGATTAAAATGTAATAGTGAAATTCGGCGAGAATTTTGAATTTGATATTGACATTATGTGGTGCTCCTGTTTTTAAACCGATCAAGGGAGATGCCAGAATGATAAAAGCCTTAAATCAAACTAGATTAATTAGAAGAACAGCTAGGACAGCTTGTGTGAGATTTGCATGTACCCTGGTGAGAATATTAACCACTTGATACTGTTACTACCACTTTAATTATTCGCTCTCAAATATACACAAATTAGAGTAAGGTTTAATATGGTTAGGAATGCAAATAGTGTGACATAAGTTTAGAAAGATGACTTAAATGGATATTATACAACTGAATGACTTTGCACGAATGAGTAAATTGGTTAATTTTTTTTGAGCCGTGGCTCGAATGAAGATTTGGAACCTCCAATATTTGATGGTAGAACTCCATTCGGGAACTTCAGGATGCAGGTTCAAGAGAAAATGGAGCACAGTGCTTCAAGAGGCAGTGCCAATTTGTTGCAAACTGTTGCATTGTATAGAAAAAATATGACCGAACCATGGCAAAGTTGGAGCTGAGATTCGACGCTGCCAAGAAAGGTTTGCCTACTGAAGCTCTATAGGGGCGAGGGATCAATTCGCATGATGTTGCAGACATAGAAGAACGAGCTTTGAGAGAGCAGAGCTAAATTACATAAAATGTCACAGCCATTGCTTCAAGTACAGGATGATGGGTCACTTCACCCGAGAATATATTGAACAAAGGAATGAGCGTTATTTCCGAGGAAGGCAATCTAAGGCGAAAGCGAGAATATAGGGTACCACAGAGAGTTTAAGAAACAAATAAGACCAGAGCCAATTGTTCAGTTCTGTATCGAACATAGACTGCGAGAAGATTCTTGGTTTCCACATATAAAACTGGTTTTCCAAAACATTTTGGCCTCGGATTAATTTCGGAATAAAACTCCATGCTTCATCCTTTTCCCTAACTTGGGAGGTCAAAGTGAAATTTGAAGGAAATCGGCAAACCGGAAATGGCAGCTTTCAAAGGAACATTTTTGTGTTTTACAAATATTTTTAATAGCATAGCTAGTAGCATACGGGAAAATGATGAAGAGCTAGAAGACTGTAAATTAAATTTGCGATAAAAGAAGAGCATTTTGAATTTTCGAGAATTTAGCAGAAATGATGATTTTGGATAAATAACTTTTTTATGTGGAATTTTTCGTATTAGCAAAGTATAGCATTTGCGAAACGACTTTGACAAAACGATTCTAATTTAAATTATTCTGATCGTTGTTCTAAATTTTTAACGAAAATGGCGAGTTTTGATAAACATGTTTTCTCAACAAAGTTTACACCTCTACAGCCCAGAGGAATTGGTTAGTCGGGACGAAACTTTATACGTATAAATTTTTTTCATAAATAACTAGATCATAGTGAAATGTCCGCCACAATCAGTGTACCGAAAGTTGCAGTTTCCAAGGTACTTTTTTCCATTTTTAACCAAACAACGACCAAGAATTAAAAGATTCTTATTAATTTAAAGAAAAAATTTTCAACCTGGTTGATTTTCTGTAATTTAAATGGAATGACTATTAAACAAGACCGGTTTATCCTAATTCTGCTCAAAAGTTAAATTAGTCGCCTTAGAAATGAAGTGTGTGATATTCGAGATTTATGTACATACATGGTAAAAGATCATTCGCGAATAATTGACTTCTCTAGTAAAACTATACGCAATTTCAATTTAATAGTTTTTGTATTGTTATCTATAGCATTGTTTATAAGTAAACAGGTACGAATTTTACTTTAAGGATAATATTAGAATAACGATTTACACATCCGCCTCAGGACATGCTAGGAAACTAAGAAATTTGCACTATGACGTTCACAGCGTCTTCTGGGTTTTTGATCAGATCTAATTGAACTAATTTTAAAAACTAATTTTAGATGCTACTCTGAACTAAATTCTACGAAATCTTATAATGAAAAGGAGTACTGTCCATAAATAGAAATTAAGCCCATTCTTTACAGTATCATATTAAATTTAACAAAATTAGAACCACAAAGAATATATCTCTTTACTCTCCTCTATATAAACATAATTTAACAAAAACTATTTTATGTTACATATTTCCTTCCTCGTGCATGGTTCACGTGAATTATTTTGGTTTTGTTTGATACAAACAAAAAAATGCCCAAGTCACGTGACACACTAGTTAAATAATTTAGCTGTGTATTTTGTTTGGTAACAAGCCAAACAAATTCTCGTTTACGTTATAATCGAATGTCCTGAATTAATTTGTTTTATAAACATTATAGTTTTAGCAGTGTTATTTTATAATTGTAAAATGATTGATTATATTTTCGTACATAACCATCCAAAAGCTCTTTTGCCTACTCATGTACAGAATACAACAATATCGATATGTGTGTATATATGTGTAGACAAAGACCAAAGAATTTTACCTGTTAATCAACCGTAAGAAGAAGACCAAATATAAATACTAGCAATACGGAAAAAAGGATGTAAGATTTTGATTTTGATAAAGATACATTGTGGAAAAATAGCCTTTAAATTTCATTGTTTTATTGTTGTATAAAATACATAAAAAATGGAAGTATCATCCCTTAAGTACCTTGTTGAAATTTCTTATTTCTGTTGGGAAAATCTTGTGAGATAAATCTAAAATTGATTGTTGGGTTATGTTAAGTTCAACAAAATTTTAATAATTTTTATTGGAAAATTCTACTTCTGTATAACATTATTTTATTCTGATATGGTAATAATTTGAAAAATAAGAAAATTTTCTAAAGTCATTATAGAGAAATTGTGTCATTTTGATAAGCACAGTTGATAAGGAAAATTCATTTCTTTTATTGTTATGTTGTGTACAGAAGTTTCAACTTTGTGGTTTAAATTCTTTACATAGCTGTTGAATAGATTATGCGTTAATGGTACAATATGGGCATGTTAGATACTATCGATGCCTTTAGGTTGATTTTAGTAACACGTTATCTACAATCTAATATTACCAACAAATATTCTTCAAATTTATTCGAAATGAGTAGCCGTACGTAAAGTACGAAAAGGGTTACCACAACAATTGTTTGCACTTAATTTATTCTTAAATTTATGCTGCTCAATGCTGTACTAAAGATTTTATAATATTAATGGGGATTAAAGAGAATAGTTAAAGAATTTAACTGGTTGATAAACCGATGTAAAACCCGATTTATATTCGTGTAACATTAACGTTATTATGTGGTTGGCAGTTTTTATCGGCCATTAAGTTTGATATTGGAAAATATGTAAAATGAGTTCAAACTTGCATAATTTATAATTGGTTAGATGGTGGAGCTTTGGTTTTATGTTGCATTTTATCCTTTTGAGCTTTTAGTCTAGTTGCTAGTTTTTTGGTCGAATTGCGCAATAATTTTCATATTAACTTTATATTTGTTCGTTAGAATTTCGAACAATAATATGTCATTTTAAACATTAAGCACGAAATAGAAAGAATGTTTTGATTTTAAATAGATGGCGTGATAAACATGCAAAATGTTAACAATGAAATAACATAAAAGAAAATTATGCTGATAGTCGTGAAACGAAGTGGACGAGTTATGGTGTCCTTAAAATAAAAAAAGCATTATACTTAAAAGATAAACTGGAGTTGTTTTCTTTATTTGGCAAAAGTGTGGGCATATTTAACAAATTATAATTTTATACATATTTATGTTAAAATCGGATTCAATGCGTTATTTATCATATCATTTTAGTGAACAGATAGATAGTAAATAAAGTTATTGATTTTTTGGATTTACAGGAAAATTATTAAGGTAGCATAAAATAATCACCAAAATATCACAATGCTGTAAGTATTACTAAAGTTTCGAAACAACCATTTCGAACAACCGGTATCTCAGTGGGTATTGGAAATTAAATCTGTAACGGATAACAATCAATACAAGTATAAGGTCGTTAATATTTATAAGTCAAAAGGTGTCACTCAATCGCTAAAATAAATCATCGCAGCAATGCCTCATTCGAAAATGGTTTGTCCTTCTAATGAATTCCAAAATATTAGCAGAAACATTAAAGTGTAACCGTATTCTCCTCCATTTCACCCTTTTGCTCACAATTTGCATTTCCGCTAGAAGCATTTGAGTTCTTTCCCGATCTTCAAATTGAAAAAGTTTTAGATATACGACTGCCGATGTGATGTGTTGTTGACTGATTCCACCTTGCTTTATGTTAGCCGTTAAGGTACGTTATGATGTTTTTCTTATGTTGTTGTCAATTTTATTATTACTACTATTATTATTATTAGTATTAGTAGTAGGCAATTCATTAATAATGTCGTTTTTTGGTTGCTCCAAATTTCTAAGAATATTTAGTAGCCCTAATTTGTTGAGTCGTTCCTCGAAATTCAAAATTGTTAATAATGCCGGTGCAGTAGAAACATTCTCTAATACACATCCATAAGCCTTGATCCTACCAATACAGAAATCTCTGTATCTTTCACTGGTTTTTAAATGAACAATTTTTAGGTTTTATTAAAAAATACCTCAATATCTGTTTGTACTTTGTGCCTTTCTTCAATTTACATAGATACTACATCCAAACGGAAAACAAATATAGTCTTCTGCAGAAGATGTAACACTAATACTCGTATCGCAACGCTGAGCAGTTCAACGGGGAAAAGTAATGTCAGCCTCTTGCACTTTATAAAAAATATTCAAAAAATAATTATTATTCGTTTGTTAGAAATATTGGCACGACTTTTACAACCCAATTTTCGGTCCCGGTTTGTTATTGATAATCTACGGTTTCTAATCAAGTCCCAGTTATGAAAAGTTAATAAAATTCAGTTTTCATTACAATGTTCTGGCTAAAGCAAGTACATTTTTTAATTTATAAACCTAAGAAATTTGGATTACAAATCAGTTAAACAAGTTACCATCTCCACGCTACATCTTATGAAGGGATTTGCCCGCCAAATTTTTTGAGATAACTTAATCATGAATCTTTGGATTAATGATTGATTAGTCTATTGAATCCCAGCCAGGTTCCATAGGTGCTAGCATCAGGGCGGGGAGGGGCGTTTACTTTTTTGTTGTTCTCATACGGTCACTCACATTTTGACTAGCTCAAGCAACGGTTGCTTGACGTTGTGGGTGAAGATGTTTTGTACATCCCACAAACAGTGTATTTTATGAAAATTTATGGTGATTCTTTCAAACGAAGTCTTCCCTACAATTTCTTAATCTTATTTAGCGTTAAACGTCATTTATACGATTCTGCCCTTAAAGTAAAAAAATGAACTTATTAAGGTTTCGACTATAAATCCCATCTCAAGGCAGACGAGAAGATAATAAATATTTAAACAGCACTGCCAATATTTCTGAAACATCCATTTTAGCATTGACATGGGCTGACGGTTCTTTGGTGGTGAATCCATATTTGAAGGCCAACTTCCTGGCTAATGTCTTCACATCGAACTCGACCTTAGTTTTCCACGGTGGAGTTACGCCTTCATCAATTCCAAAATTTACCCTAATAATATCTCGGAAGAAATTGTCTTCAGAAACCTGAAAACAATGGGTGTAAATTTTCCGAATTTCAGAATATTGAAGCAGTTGGCCAGTGACTTGGAAAAATATTAACTAAAATTTTCCTATAAGCATTCACATTGCTTATAGGAAAGTTTTAGTTACCCAAACACCTGGAACCAGGCCAATACCGGCCAATATGAATTGTGTCTGCCGTCGCCAAAGTTTTTGAGGAATGCATCAACCAACATCTAGTAAAATATCTGGAAATAATAAAATAATTTCAGATAAACAATATGGCTTTCGTGGAAGCAGGTTCACGACCGATCTCTTGATGTACGAGTATGTCGAAACAAAATCTCACCCTGGAACAACATCGATAGGCCTTTGCAATCGCTTTGGATATATCCAAAGCATTTGACAAGATTTGACATGAGAATCTTATTTGTAAACTTGTGGCATACTGCTTTCATTTGATGACCATCAAGTGGATAAAAAGCTTTCTCAAAGACAGAAAGATCAACGTTGTGCTAAACGGCACAGTAATAATGAACGTATTACATTTTTTAATGTAAAACAATTTCTTTTATTTGATGAATATCTATTATAATAATTGTTTCGAATTATTTTAAATAAAATAAATACACTGTTAAAATTGCACACATCACACATATTATTCACATTTCACACATTATTCATATTCATAATATCGAACTTGTAGCTAAACTTGATGAATCTGAATGTTTTTAGACCCTCCTTTGAAACTATTTTTGCTCCGGTGATACCCGTGTGCCTGTGTTACTCGTCTTCACCGGGATTCCCTTTTTGAAAATGTTTTAGTTTTAGCAGAATAGCTCAATAGTCCATATCGTTATCAAGGAAATTTAGTCGTCCGATGTGCACCGTATGAGCGAAAATAAAAAAATTTATTAAACTTAATCTGTCATGAAATATGTGAGACGATGAAAATTGAGAAGATTTGGAACCAATACACAATTTTTAGAATTCATAAACCACTCCTGTTAATTTAGTTAAATAAGTTTTCCTTATAGGACTGTTGATCAATCTTGCCCATAAAATGAAAGTGCGAAAAATTAATTTAAAACTGATCGACTCATGACCAACAGGCACGCAACTGATTTAATCAAATTTGTATTTGGAGATACAAAATATGTAGTAGAACGTAAACATATTAAAATTCCAATACAAAAATGTATTAGGAGTGCAAACTTGGGTCAAATGAATTATAAAGAGCTGTGCTACTCTAAAAACACGTATTGTTTTATTGTCAGAAAAATAAAATCTTCGTCTTTCTTCATATTAACTAGAATTCTAAAAGAAGAATACAAAATGCAAGGATATATTTTTTTGGTATAAATTTTGTATATTTAAGAAGAAAATACAAATTGTCTTTAAAAATACAATTTGGAATTGCAAAGTAACAATATTCGAAGATTACCAGCAATTTCTCTTTATATACTTTATGCCACCCTTTCATCCATGCATATACCATGTAACATACCATATTTATATAACTCGGGTGAGTACTTGTTTTAAGATAAAAATAAATAAATAATAAGAAAATGAATTTTTTTTACAATGATTTCTTCATTTTCAAGATTTTTTCGAAATTTTATCTTCGACATAAAATCCAGATAAACTTATATTATCATCATCATTTCGATTTTTTCTTATGTTATCACTATTGAATGTCACATACCACTCATACCTAATATAATATAATTTTTTTTTTGTATAAAAGAAGAAGTAACAGCAGAAAAGGATGTTGTGTCAATTCTTTTCGGGGTGAATTGGGAAATTGGTATAAGGGTAGGTATAAAGATATATATTTCGATTTAAGGAAGTGTGAGATTAAAAGTTAGAGGACGGGTGCATTTTCTAGGTTGGGATATTAATCGGATTGGATATAATTTCATGTTCGAACATAGACGCTTTTTGTGTTGTATTTGCCATTAAATGGTTTGATATATTGAAGTTAAAATTAATTATATTTATTGTCTTTCGGGTTTTATGAACGGAGAGGAAATAGATTATTCACATCACATATTTGACGGCTTTGATTTATTGGGGAATGAGAGACAGAAAAGTGTGTATAACTATAGATACCAATATTTTTTTATGAATATCGATTTTTGTAGCAAATATTTGTCATGTGATTTCAAACACAGTTGACTAACCCCCAAAAAACTACTGGAATCAACAAACAAATTATTTATCCATATCTCGACTAATTATCTTGGATGGGAAATCCAATGGGAAATTTGTTTTCATAACAGCAGATACATGCGTGCATACATAGGAATACCACCAAGAACGACATCACAGCAAATGTACACAAATTGTACAATTTCCGATAAATATACAGATTCCTGTTCTATTAATTTTATTTCAGCGATATAGGCGATTTTGACTATATATGCTAGTAATTGCTTTGTCTTATACGTATCAAAAATTATTAAAAATTTCATCCCCATGTAGATAAATACTCCTTTTTTCCAACCCATCATCAGCAGACCATACAATTTTAATTTACAGCAAAATTTTCTAACAACTATAACATACCTTGGTAGATATATAACAAAATGAACAATTAACTTTTCGTTTAATATTTTTGTACTAAATTTGGAGTTTCACTTTTGTGTTGTTTTCTAATTACATTTCATCAATAATAGTTGGAGTTGGAGAATATATTTTAACACTTATCTCCCAGAACGTACTGTGGTTTAAGCGTATGCACATTTTGCATTTGTGCTACCTACAGAGTCACCATACTATCAAGCTTTTGTTTATTATCATCGCTATTATTATGATTATAATTATGCCTATAATCATTAATATTTTTTTAAATTTTTGGTGTGATAAATTTGTAAAATGCAGGTGTCGTTACATTAACATCGATATTATTTTCTAAACTATTATCAGTACGATATATGTACTATTATATTTATTGCATTGGCAGGTTGTGCAAGTTTATTATTATCAATGAAACGAATAATGAATTGTGCAAAACTTGATTAAATATGATGTAATACTGTGGGCAAAAAATAGTAAGACTTTGTTCATAATTTTAAAATTCTTTATTTATTTCTCCAAATCTATTTCGTCCCCCTCAAAGTAATCCCCCCCGTCCTCAATACACTTGTGCCAACATTTTTTCCAATCCTCGAAACAGTTGTTAAAGTCCGGAATAGAAAAAATTACTAATTTTTTATAAATTTCCGGAATAGCCTCCAATGCGCGTCGCGATTCACGTTTAATGACTTCAATTGACTCAAAACGGTTTCCTCGTTTGAGTTTGCTGAACAGCCAGAAGGCACACGGTGCTAAATCAGGCGAATACAGTGGTTGCGGAACGATACGGGTGGAATTTTTGGCGAAAAAATCACGTAAAACCAATACAGTATGAGAAGGTGCATCTTTTTACGAATAGCTTCGCGCAAACGACGCATAACACTCAAATAGTATTTCTTGTTGACATTTTGGCCGGTCGGAAGGAATTCGGAGTGCACCACACCCCGATAATCGAAGAAAACTGTCAACATCACCTTGATTTTTGACTTGCTTTGACGTGGTTTTTTCCGCTTCGGCTCACCTTTGGCACGATATTCGGCCGATTAATCGTTTGTTTCCGGGTCGTAAGCATTGATCCAAGACTCATCGCCAGTTAAAATACGTTTCATGACATCCTGGTAGTCGGAAAGCATTGTTTCACAGACGTGAAAATTGAGTGATTTTGGAACCAATCGTGCTTTCACTTTTCTTAGGCCCAAATGATCTTTCAAAATGGTTATCACTGATCCTTCCGATATTTCAACGATGCCAGTAAGGTCTCTGACTGTTAATCGTCGATTCTCGAGCACCAATTCCTTGATTTTATTAACGTGTTGATCATCAGCAGTTGATGTTGATGGCCGTCCTAGACGTGGTTCGTCGTCAACACGTTCTCGACCCTCTTTGAACAATTTGTACCAATCAAAAACACTTGCTCGCGATATACAGTTATCACCGAAGGCCTTTTGTAACATTCTGAACGTTTCGGCACCACAAAATTGATTCCGCACACAAAATTTAATGGAACTTCTTTGTTGAATAATTTCACTCATTGTAAAAATCGCCGAATGCACTTTTTGTACTTCAGAAAGACAAGCGTATACTTAACACTAATGATTATTTTGATGTGACATTTAGCACAGATGTCACTGACAGTAATACCAACAAATAAAAAAAATATTTCGACGAATGGTTTTCCGCGCGAAATTTAAATTAAATAGTCTTACTACTTTTTGCCCACAGTAGTATATAGAAAGGTGAATATAAGTCAGAAGGTTTTCTTGGTTTGAGAATCATTATTACTTCAGCCATTTTCATTATTTTTGGCCATTTTTATACCTTCTTGGAAGTTTCTTTCACATTTCTCCAGTAATACAACATTGAAACCTGTTGGAGTTATTTTAGTTGGGGATAGCCCTATATTACCTATATTACGTTTTCATCAAATATTTCTTCTTGAGCTGAAATTTATTTTCACGGTGTTGAACGTATCTTTTGGCTATTCCGTTTTAACTCCTTGTTCATGTGGAGCTGGAAGTAATTGAATTTATAATTTTTGGGTTTCTCCAGATAACTTTTTTTACTTTGATGTCGGTTTTAGCATTATCTCGAATCCCTCAACAGATCACTTATTTCGTTTGGTTGGTTAATTCTTTTTTATTTTTATTTTACGTGCGCAATATTCTATAGAGGGATTTGGTCGCCTCAATTTTTGTGGTTAAATAAAAATATTTTTTTTTAAATAATTTTTTAAATAAGTTCCACATTGTCAGCAAATTAATTAATGAATTTTTATTGATTCTGATTGATTAATTAATTTTCTGATAATGTGAAAAATAAAATAAAATAATTTAAAAGATAAACAATTTCAGCAGCGATAAACTGAATACAACAACCAAAAATAAACAATTTTATATTCGGATTAATGACTGATTACTTCATTGAATCTTAGCCAGGCCCCTGAGGCTGAGGATGAGGCATACTTGGAGTTATTCTCTTTTATTTAAAATTTTACTATTTCTACGGCGCTGATCCCATGTGGCAACCATAATTTGTACTAACCCAAGCAATGATTGCTTAACATTGATGTTGAATATGTAGACGCGAATCTTCACGTGTATCCCGCTGTGTGTATCTCTAGTGTAAAGTTATATTGATATTATTTTTCCTGCAAAAAATTTTGTGGAACAAAAGTTTCCCAATCAACTGTGTTTCGAAAATAGTTACACCAAACTAATTCCAACAGTAGGCCAGAAAAATATAATTTAGAGAAAAATGCTATGAAAATATTTTGTCCTATTATCTATCCCCAGGAAAAGTTAGAATAGTGCCACAGGCAGAGCAATAATGTAAGCACCATCATTAGATTCAAACGAAATGCACATAAAAATAAAAATAACTGAAATACTACAAAATAAAAATATCATCAAATTCAACAATATTTTAAGTAGTAATAGTTGGTCAACAATTAATAAATGTAGCACTTTTGGTGAGATAACTACCATGCTCAAGGAAATAAGTAAAGGCAATATTTACCATTACGACTTCTAGAAAGAAACAAAAAATTATTAAAAATCCTTGGATAACGAAAGAGATATTGTACAATATGAAGCAAATTCTTCATTGCCTTGACTTTCATGTCAACTGTACGTGTTTTTATTTTTTCAATTAGAACATTTTATATTTTTTATTTAATTTTCAATTATATTTATTTTAATTGTGTTCCTGTTGGATGACTTTTGTGGTGTACTTGGTACATACTGAAAATAGGCGGTTATGATGACGGGCTGGGCTGAGATGGTTAAGAAGAATCCGAAGCCTAAGGCAATGAAAACAGCAAAGGGCAAAACATTTTCTTGTGTGAAACACTATACATGTTCATAAAAACACTTCACCTCAGGAAGAGAATTAATTCCTTATTACGTGGTAGCACGTGGTAGCTGAAAGCTTAGAATGTTAATAAACTGCTTACTTATTAGCTGAAGAAAATGGAATAACCGTCAAATAAAAGAAATAGCTATAACCGGAACTGTGTATTTAATGAACTGTGCATTTAACAACAAATGAGCTTGGAAGCTCAACATTACGTGTGCGGTTTAATATTAAATTATAATGTAAATAAATAAATAAATAAATAAATAAATGGAAAGATTTTGTAAATATTTATAAAAGGAAACATTCAGAGGACAATTATAGTTATATACTCGCAATATATTTTTATGTAAAATCAGTAAGGTAAATTAAAGAAGCAAGAAAATTATGTTACAGTAATTTATTTATTTATATTAACAATTGCATGGATAAACTAAAAGACCTCTGGGACTTCTTAATAAAGCTATATTTAACAAATCTAAAATCGAGAAAGAACTGAAACTGAAACAGGGAAATATAACACTATGTCAACCTGAAAGGATAGCAGAGAGAGTTAATAGTTATTTTATCAGGATGACTTCTAATATTGCCAAACAATTGTGTGATTCATGTGAAAAAGACTTCCAAATTATGCAAAACATAAAATATAATTTCTTCTTATATGAAACCAATCAAGATGTGGATGGAGTTTGGATTTCAGACAAAGTGGATGTGTTTTTATGTCTAAAATAAAATAGTTTTTGTTTGTTTTGCAGTCAACCTAGATTGAACTTTCAATGTAACCAGTACAACAGAAAATTACAAAACAATAAAAATATTATTTCTTTCTCCATTTGTTTTGTTAGTGTCGTACAAACTGTTGAATCCGAAGGATATACGTTTCGGGGTAAAGTGTAAATATCTTAACATTATTATGGCGCCCTATAGGTTTAGAAATAAATTGACATCATGCCCAAAAATGAATGTAGTGAGAGGCCAGTGTAAAGAAGGCATTGCTTTTGCTTACTTGCACATTTTATCTCTAGATTACTATGTACATATACGAAGATTGCACGTGAAATTAACGAATTCAAAAGAGAAGCGTTTTTGATTTTATTTTAACTTTTATATAAATATTATTACTATATATTTCCTTGCGAATACTTATATATGTACTAACATAGTATATAAACAATACATAGCACAAACATGAATATACGACTGTATAATATTTGTAATATAAACGTTGTGTGTATTATGTAAAGTTGGAATGTGAGAGATGGTTTTGCGTTCTCTTCTTCAAATTTATATGATCACAATTGTATTGTATTTGTTTTGTTTTGCGTCGAGCAAACTAATTTGTGAAACAGCAATCGATGATAACATTCTCTCTTCTCAGATTATTGATGTAGCGCTCGAGATTGTTTTCAACGTCGATTGTAATAATTTGTTTTGTATACGAGTACGTTCGTACTTTTAAAGGTTCAATCTCAATGACACCGCACCGCGCCGATCCGTTAAAATGTCAAAATAGAAAATGTAATAGAATTTATATGAGAAAACGAAGAAGCAATGAACGGAGCGGCGCAGTGTGTTCGGAAACGATAGCTTAACTTTCTACTTTTTCGGATAACATAACCTCAGAAATCATTTAACAACTAGAAAGTGTATTATATTTAGCGCGTATATATTGTTTTTAAAATATTAAAAGTAAAAATAAAATTTTATCCCGAGTTGTACAACAAGGCAAACAAAAATTATTTGGATTTAAAAATAAAGGAAAGATTATGAACCGAGATCTCCAATGAATTTAATGTAGACGATAATTTTATTATACTTATCTAAACACAAACGGTTGATATTAATTAATTACTATATTAATTATATTATATATGTTATATACATTCGATATATGCACATATATAATATGTTTATATAATGACTGTTTTTATTCCAGCAAAAAAAAGTGGAGTGGAATTCGGAATCGATATGTAAGAGACAAGAAGGGACTTTTACAGTCATCTGGGTCGGGAACACAGAGTGTTCCGACTTGGGACTATTTCCTTTGCTACAATTTTCGACGATTGTATTAAATCTCGTAGGAAATTTTCAATACTGTTAATACATGACTGACTAACATTTAAAAAAAACACTTTGTTGCTGTTTCGCAAAAAAATGTTATATATTTTTAAATTTTCATTTTAAATATATTTATCTAAAAGTTTCACAATTTATTTTAGAATGATATAAAATACATACCTTCACGAAATTGAGTATAGCAGTAGCAGTTTTCAGCATGATGATGTTGATATTGATTGGGTAAGTACGGGAAATCCTAGTGCATCATCTACACCACACCAAAGCCACTAACACCACAGCCAACAACAAAAAGACGAAGAATAAAAAACGTCGGTGAAGTGAAGAAAGAAATTTAAACAATAAATAGCTATAGAAGCAATAAACAACGCACAATGATTGGGAATAAAATTTTTATTTTAATTTACAATTATGTATTTTAATTCACCATTTCGTACTGAAATGGAACCGCACCCTCTCCACAGAAATATTGGGTTGATAGTTGATTGACAGTTGATTTCTCATAGTCATTGCTGCGCGAGTTGAATTGTGTGTTCCCAAACGAGTAACCCATTAAGATCAATGGTGTTATTTCATTTCGCCATTTTGCAGTATGAAGGACATGACCCCTGTCGTCCCAATCTACATATTTCGAAGAGCAATATTTCATTACGGAATCATTCAATTTTAGGAAATTGTGAAGGCCAATAGTTGCTGAGACCACCTTCTCGACATTCTCCGAAAACATATTTATGGTTGTCTTTAAAATTCGCCATCGACCCACTAAAATGCCAAAAGCATTTTCTATTACTCATCGGGTCTTGACAGCCTAAAATTAAAAACTAGCTGCTGTGACGATAAACTTTTTCCAGGATACGGTTTCATTATATTAGTTCTTCGGAGAAAAGCGGCATCAGCTACATAAAAATGGGACATCAATGTATTTGAATTGGGTAATCGTCGTTCCTTGGGGATTTTTAAACTTTCATTACACAACCTTTTCCCAAACTGTGATTCACTAAAGATACCTATAATATATTTGGATTTTTAAATTCTGATTTATATACCTCCATCGTTTTGGCTACCTACCATAAGCTTCAATGCAAACGTTAGTAAAAATGTAATTTGTATGGCTATTTGGTGGTCATTGAATTGCTATATGTTTGCCATCTACGTCACCAACGTAGTTAGGCATATCCCACATTCCTTGAAATTCGTTAGCATTTTGTGAGTAGTCAGAAGGTCCCGGAGTTCCGGCATAAGTTGGAGATAGTACTTTCAATATTATCTCGCATGTATCCAAAATAATGGTTCTCACAGTCGTTTTGCCCATTTTGTAGCTCCATGCAAGCAACTGGGGAGACACACCTTGCGAAAAATATCTGAATTGAAGAAAAATCATTTATTTCCAAATTTTAGGCTCCACACTTTGTTATGGTCGGCGATTTGTCATCGTAGAGGAAGGACGTGTTTTTGTCTCTCCTTTAAATAAATAAATAATTTATTTTAAATGCATTTTAATTAACTAATAAATAAGTAATATTGATATAGTGTTGATAAATTAAATAAATAATAATTTCAATAATAATTTGCGTGAGTTTAATAAGTGAAGTGAATAGTTGTACGTATTGTATATTTATTTTAATTTGTGAACGGTGCGCTTGCAATGGTGTAGAATATGTATATAACAATTTTCGTTTATATGTATTTTGATACCGTTGCTTGAATGCAACATACGCAATGTCTGTAAATCTTCAAAATGTAGGGCTTTTTTGATTCCAATGGATGCCTAAGATAAGTGTTTTCATTTATTCATTGTTTTAATACATATTTTTCCGAAATAAATTTTAATTGTATAAAAATATATATTTTAACTGTTTCTATAGCAGTAATTTGCGCGAATGTGTTAGGAGCGTAAAATAAAATACCATTTCATTTATATGTTTTGGTTTAGTATATTAAATATATACATAGTTACAAACATTTCTCTTTTTCTGTTTTTGCGCTTGTTGCTGAGTGAGAATTGTTCAGTACTTGGTTCTACAGTCCAATCAATCAATCAATCAATCAAATTTTAGGCTTCAAACGCGTAAATGCTATTCTGCATTCAAAATTTATTGGGCGTCTAATTGACAGTTTTGTAAGATCGTTTTCTAATAAATTCAGAAAAATTCTTCACTGTCCAATTCTTTCAGTTTTTTGTATGTCGATACAAAATAGCCATCAACTTTTCGACTACGATTTAGCGGTCTTATCCTCCATTTTGTTCTAGAGTATTTATTTGCTTTATACTTTTTGTACCTCTTATACATATATCACATACAGCGTAATGCAATTCGATATACTCCCTATTATGCCTTCCGTTTTTATATTTTGAAAGAAACTGTCACTTTTCTAGAACGGCGATTAAACACAGTTTGACAATCAATAATGACGGATAGATGCGGTACGATTCGGTGCGGTGCGGTGTCATTGAAATTGAACTTTAACTCACAATCAAGGGATAGCCATATGAATGTTCATCTGTATGTTTATATCTTTTCATTTTAAATTGTTTCATTATTGACCGGTTTTCCTTGTTAGCTAATTTTGGACTTTGGTGGATATTGGCTAGTGATAAGAATGATATAAACCTATTTATTTGTGACATGTGATGAACGAGGGGAGGAAGAAGGTATATCCTCATAGTTTATTGGAACCATTTTGTGCAAGAAAATAATAATTAAAAAAACGCTACCTAGTTAGTTAGGAACCGAGACATTAAAATGAATCAAATACCTCTTGTAATGTTATTCACGCTGTTCTTTCCAAATCAATTTATACACTGCATATATGAATACGGCCAAGTAGAAGGCAAATAAAAAAATACGGTTTGTTTGTATGCAGGCCCAAAAAACGTAAACGCGAAAATACTTTCATACAAATGCTATGGAAATTCATTTTTGTAAAGTTTTTTTGTCTTTATTTATTTATATCTCGTAAATGTGGCAGAAAAATAAATTTTCATTCTCTTGAGCGTAAACTTAATTTATTTATCTTCAATTGTGATGAATTGTTTTTTTTTCTAAGGTAAAACTACCTAATTCAGAATTTTGCCATTTTTCGCCATGCTGTCTGTCCTGTTCCAGGACCATGAACTCCTGTGGAACGCTCGAAGAAGGTAATATTTGCTTTGATATGTGTCATTAAACTTAACATTCTTTCGGTTAATTAAGAGTGTAGCCAATTGCATAAATTGCGCGAAATACCATTTTGAATGCATTTTTCAAGTAAAATACCGTGATATCGTATCAAAAGCCTTTGGAAATCTATGTAGACGTAATCATCTTGAAAATGAATAGTTAGAAAATTTTAAGAGATTAGTTATATCGTTTCTCAAATAAACCATGTGATACTTTCCTAAGGATATTTTTTAAACCTTGAAATAACAATTTGTAAATCAATTTCTCAAAAATTTTGCTTAGTAAATAACAGATTATTTAATTTATTAAAGAAATGGGTCTGTAATTCTCTATGTTACACTTATCATATTTTATGAAGTTTGAATCAAGAAAGGCAGATTTCTATCTGGTAGTTAATATTATGGAATTACTTGATAAGTTGAAGATAATAGACAGTGGCATGACCCATTGTGACTTTAATATTTAAACACTAAAAATGGAGGGGTGTACATGTTATGGCACCACACTTGATGTCTAAGGCGAAAAATACATCTTACCAGACTTTTGCTAAAACTGTCTTGTATAATCAAAAAACAGTACACCTGCTTAAATTTCAGAAAAGCAACAAAATCAATCCTTGTTGCCGATCAAACAATCCGTATGGCCTGTTCAGGGACCGTGGTTTTAATGAAAACATTATTTTTCTCACAAAAATCGGCATATCCGCTTATTTTGGAAAACTGAACTGGGCCCGTAGGTACTTAGTCGTTTTTGTCATAAATTATATACTTTTCAAAATACATGCAAAAAATGCAAATGCTCCAATTGAAGCTGTCACTTCCGGTAGAAAAACGAAAAGTTGCTTTGCAAGCTATCACTTCTCATGGGTCAATTTCAGTCAAAATTCACGATGAACTTCCAATCAGTCCATCTGGGCTGGACAGAGGCCGAATTTCTGTTGAAAACGATTTTTTTTTGTCAAAGATCGTCATTCCGGCTTAAATTTTGGAAAACTGATCTGGTCGATATTGTTGCACAATTAATTTAGAATCTTCTAGTTAATAGTTGTTTTTCTCGAAAATGATATAATTTTCAAAATATTTGTAAAAAAGGAAAAAGCTCCTATGGAAGTTGTCACATTCGGTGAAACGATTCCAGCCAAAACTTATAGGGATCTCCCAATATCTCACATAATGAAAAGCTTAAATATGAAGATAGACCAATGTACGTAACAATGTCAATAAAACCCATTACAATAAAAAACAAAAAGTAAAAATTATAAAAAATAAGTTCGTAAAAAAGAAACACGAAAGTTAATTGTGAGAATGAAACATAGTTGAAAAATATGAAAGAGTTGATTTCGTTAGGCTAGCAGTAATTCGCTAGTACTACAAATACATGGTATTGTCCTATATATAGACAATATTCCAATGTAAGCAATATAACATCAGTCGTCGTGACATGATGAGAATACTGACTTATTCAAATCAATAATCTCATCCGTTCGAAACTGCTTGTTGCGATTCTTACAAATTTTCCATCTACGAGTCAAAAATTCAAATTTTAATTTGAAGTTTTAACCCGATCAGTCTATCTGTCTGGGCTGTAAAAAACCATCAGACATTTAATGGGTACGGCATTACATATACAGACACAGAGATTTTTTGAAAACTACTTTTTTGACTTCTGCGTATTACGTAAAATAAAATAAAATTAATGTTGTTTGTTCCGTATGCGTTACCATTGATCCGATTGCGATGGAACTTTTTGTAAATTGTTGCACGCACGTCCGCGAAGTTTTCGGAACTAGTACATCTATTTTACAATAGATGGCTCGGGATTTGTTTCAACAAATGCGTGAATTTCAAATAGTTTAGCGACAATTCGTGTGTTTGCGGTGTACGAGTGCGCACGCGACAGAATTGAAATAAATCAAATGCATACAGCGCCATTTCTTTTCGAGTGTGCTCGAGTAATATCGGTCGACATTAGATAATAAATACATTACGCATTTTCTTTGCTTTTTCCATGTGAATTTTTAATAGTCATCACAAAGCCATGCTTTTGATGTCAAATCAATTATGCCACCGAAACGACAGGTGAGCAACGGTAAGCAATAATGGAAACCGTTTGAGTATGCACTGCTCAAGCCCGTTCATATGATTCAGACGATTGAGTTCATCGATTGAGTAAGAATTGAGCGATTCAAACAACAACTGCACGCTGATTTAAATTTGGGTTACGATGCTAATTATTATAGTCTTCACCAAGTGCGGTTATTAGAAAGATGTATAAATTATGCGTGTATTGCAGTGCCCCCAAATTTAAGAAGAAAAAACCAGGCATGTACGGGTGGAAAAATGAAATTGGCGAAATTACATTCACCACCCCACATTTCTTGGCACACATACACAACTACAATTCATGTTGCCTAGTGACTTCGTTCGGTACAATAAATATCTTGCGCGACAATTACATGCCAACATTCAAAGTGCAAGGTCAAATTTATTATTTCATGGGAAACACTATTAAAAAAAACCGGTCAACCATGACGATTCAGTATGGCCGAAAAACGAAAAATTATCGCTGCATTACAAACTTTATTCGATCAATACAACGAATTAATTTCATTGTTCAGAACTGTTCTTGAACAAATACCATCTGATGATTACAAAGTCTAGCTACAGCAGACAAAACGCTCGTCGGTCAACATCAGAGTCAGTAAGACCAAAATTTAGGAAATGGCGATCGCTTTAGTTGGTGAAAAATTTAACCCGGCTGTTATAATTATTCATCTCTGAAATGTTGATGTTCAGGAAGTCTCAGAAATTCATCGCCTCCTGACGGATTGCAACATACGATTTTATTTTGGTCAGGAGAAGAAGGATATCATTTTAACATCAAATTAAAAAATCCACAAACAGATGAGGAAAGGAATAAGAGAGTCAGTGCTAGAAATTACTACTCATATAGTTTTATCGTGAAAACGGTGGAAATCATATCTTGGAATGTCGACAATTATTCTATCAATACATTTTCGATATGTATGCGAAAATCGAAACAGAATGACTCCTCTCGAATGTAGAGGGTTAAATAAAAGCAAGACCCATTCTGGAAATACATTCAAGTACTTGATGAATTTGTTAATGTTGACCATGTGAATCCAACGAATAGAGAAAATGGTTATACAACTGGCCACATTTACGTGGAGCCCACGACACATATGCATGAATATGAATACGCATTGCAATAACATATGTACAAATTGATCAAATCATCTCAGCAGAAATACAGATGTCGACATTGATCTAAACTTATTTGAAGGACCAAAAACATGGTTCATGGTCCATGTAGCCTACTCAACAATAATTCACAAAGAGACGAATGACGAACATCCATTCTATCGCTCTACCATATTTACCGTTACCGTTAGAGGATTGCAATTCAATGGAATAGATCGTAGATTTGAAAATATTTCACCAAAGGAAGCGATATCACAGATTTTGGTCTGGAAAATATAACTACATCTAACGATATCGCCGCATTTTATCATTTCTATGATATGTTGTTCATTTGGCAGTGCACCTTGAAAATGGACAGCGTGTGTAAGTTACAACAGAAAATGCAGGTGTAAGAGC
This sequence comes from Nephrotoma guestfalica, assembly GCA_963691935.1. Lineage (NCBI taxonomy): Eukaryota > Metazoa > Arthropoda > Insecta > Diptera > Tipulidae > Nephrotoma > Nephrotoma guestfalica. Next base: position 110,408,915 of record OY829915.1, read on the forward strand.
ATCGTCTCCACCACCAACAAGGTTAACTAAATTTTTCTTGTTGTGCGGGGATGATATATTTGCGCAGATGCCACTTTAGTGTCAACATACTACACAAGAACAAGGTGAAGCTGATAAACGACATCCTAATTTGTATTCAACCGACGCGTTAGACTGTCGGTACACTGTTCACATAAACAATGCAGAAGGCTTTTACGTGCGACTACGGTTAATTAACCTATACGTATGACTGACAACCTTCCAAAAATGGGAAAATATATAGTCAAGTTTGTGCCACTTATCGTGAAGCTAGCCAAGAATTAAACCTTCTTGAAAACGATGTACATTGAGTCATTTCACTCGTTGATGCATCGAACCACAGTGCTTCCCATCCAATTCAAAAGATCTTTGGGAAATACAAAGACTATACATGAGTGAAGACATCCTACAAGGTTTGTTTTACAATGAATCAAACCGCAGGACATTCAATTTGCACCAAATATGTATAATGTGTGTATAATGAGACATTGGTTTTGATTGAGGACATATGTTTGGAAAACGCAAACCAAGCACTGGTACAAGGTGTGTGTATTCCCCAGGTGTGCCGGTAGGGAAATGCAAGACTTTTCTGTTTTCACTTATTTGGATAACCATACGATCACGAACAATTATTGTACTGGCAATCGCATCACCTGGAATTACAGCAAGTCTTTTGAATGGCAGCCAAACAGCTGATTCAATACTGAAAGTTCCGTTAAACTTGCAAACCACTGAGGCAACAACATGCAATATTAATAAAAATTCTGAAACGGGTAAAGAACTCCAAGTCAACTCATTATGGTACGAATGTACTATGGCACACAAAAAGCATTTGAAGCGCTTAATCATACACTAAAAGTTTTGGGAGAAAATGAAAAGCTTTTCGGTGGCTAAACTATTTTATTTTCTCGTGATTTTCGACAAATTATACCAGTACTACCACATTCAATAGCCGCTAATGAACTTAATGCATGTCTCATGTCTGTACAGAAATTAAAAATGAAGGCCAATGGCCAATATGCCATACAATTTAATACATTTTAATACAATTGTAAAATAACAGCAACCACCGACGAATTGATTCACAAATTTTTCGCAAATATCGCACAGAATTACAAAAATCATCAGTAGCTCAGTGCACCTACTATATTAGCAGAAAAACAACGAAGTCAATGCCATCAACTTCATAATTTAAAACGAAACACCAGGCGAAGTCACAACGTATATAAGCCCATTGATACCGTAATGAACCGAAACGAAGTTGTCAAATATCCTACTGAATCCTTGAATTCACTTGATTGCCACTGCAGATTTTGTTCATGATGGAGAATAAAATGCTGTCTAGAATCACAAATAATAAAGCGGCAAGAGCCTGTGATGCTGCAATGCCATGAACGATAATAGGCACCAGTAGAAAACCTGTCTTCACATGGAACAATGATATCTCGGAACTGTAAAGGAAATACTTTAAGGCACGAAACAGTACCAATGGGTGTTGATACTCAACAACGTAAATAATTTCAACTTTATTGTAACATTTTCAACATTAGTAATTTTGCTTATTCTTCAAATATGGTGTGTGCACATTATACACCTCACGTGTAACATAGTGACTTATAAGCAAAATTACTGTATGTACATACATTACATACATATATTAATTCATAAGATATGTATACATTTTTAATTATAAATTACGCTTAAGTAAACAAATTTAATGTATAAATATCAAAGAAAACTTAATAAAAGGTTCAGTTGTAAATCAAAAACCATTTCATATATTTGTGAGCCCTCACCAGTGGTAAGCCACAAATATATAATATATCACAACGACACAATCATTGGTCCTTCGAGCCATAAAGAACAGCGCTTAGAAATACACCATAAAACCGTATCCACGTAATAATCAATTTTAAAAAAAACATGGACACCGTAAAAGCTTTGTGTGAACAAACACAAACCAGTAAATTGATTAACCAATTAAAAACCAACTTTAAAAAAGATGGAGCTGCCAGAAGAACAAGGCAATATTGTGACGATCGACTCACAAATTTGCAGTTACTCTTCGATAAATTTTCAACGACTGGTGCTGCATTAATTCACAGTCTACCAAAGGATCATCCTTACATCGCACAACATTTCTACGATCAAGTTAAACAAGCGTTCGAGGAAACAAAACAAATACTTCTAGAATCCAGGCTAAAGGTGGCAGGAGATGAAGAAAATCCCGATTGGGACAAACACGTCGGAGATGCTTCATCATATGTACTAACAGATGAGCAACAACCAGGCCAATCTGATTTAAAAGTGGTTCAAGTTGATGATCAGGATCAGCAGAAGCGCTATAAGGTCCAACACGCCAAGGCTAAAATATTTCAAACAAATATTAACACCATACATCAAATCAAAGATGCGGTACAGCACTCAAGAGCGTATTACGAGTTGAAGATCAAACTATTAACCGACTTATGGATCTCTCTTACCAACAATCACGAAGAAATTATTGGAAATGCGAATGATGGAGAGCTTGATAACGAATACTTCAGCCGAGAAACATACGAGAACCTACAGCGAGATTATGAGTTTACGATCATTTATCTTCAAGATCAACTAGAAAACGTTGCTAATAAAAATTTCCAAAAACAAGGCCTAATAAGGTCCAGAATAAAACTTCCAAGGATTGAAATACCACACTTCAATGGGGATTACAAACAATGGACAAGCTTCCAAAATTTATTCAATAAGACTATCCATTGTAATGATGATTTATCCAGTGAAGAAAAGATGCATTACTTATTGTCAGTAATTGAAGGAGATCCAGCGAAGCTTGTAAACCACCTCAGTATATCGCACGAGAACTATTCCACAGCTTGGAATATTTTATGCTCCAGATACGATGATAAACGGCTTCTCACCAATACTTACATAAACACCATCTTAGAGCTACCAAACTTATCATCAGAATCCGCTCATGGTCTCAAACTGATACATGATAATGTACTGGAATGCTTGTACGCAATAAAAAACCAAGGAATCAACACAGACTCTTGGGATGCTATTTTGTTGAACATTCTCATAAGGAAATTGGACAGGGAAACCCACCGTTTATACGAGACGTCTCTGAAGAACCCGAAGGAAATTCAAACGGTGAAGGATTTTCTAACCTTTCTACAAGTAAGGTTCCAATCTCTGGGAGTACTATCCCGAGATAAAACGTATAAAAAAAGGAAGTAAACCAACAAACCAGTTCATCAATTAAGAATGTAAATGTTGCTTTAACCAAAAAACCCGATAAATGTAGCCTTTGCTGTGGAGTGCACAATCTACCTGAATGTAAGAAGTTCCAGAATTTACCACAAATCGAAAGGAGTAAGGCAGTATGTTATAAACCAGTGTGCCGACGATGCTTGCTACCAGAACACAAACTCCCATGCAATAAAAGCTGTGAATTATGCAAAGGTTCACATCACAGCCTGCTTCATAGTAACAACAGTACGCGATCTGCATCAGAATATGTAAAACCAGCTAATACAAACGTACAAGTAACACACTCATGGAATCACAAGTGCATCCTACTAGGAACCGCCTTAGTGAAAGTGTTTTTTGGCACTCGCAATGAATTGGTTCGTGTGTTAATAGATCCTGGGTCTCAAGCAACCTTCATTACAGAAGAAGCCTGCCTGAGATTAAACTTAACAAAAACCGCAGCTTATGCAGAAGTCACAGGCATGGCAAAAACCGAAGCTGGAGTGGCGAACTCAAAAGTTGAATTTATCTTGAAGCCAAGATTTCCCTCCAAATTTAACTTAGCCATAAAAGCACTAGTATTCAAAAACATAACCCGGGATATGCCAGAGCAGCCTCTAGATCCATGGGACTGGAAACACACCAAAAATCTGATGTGGGCTGATCCAACATTTTACAGTCCTGGTCCAATCGATTTATTATTGGGTGCGGACTATTATGGAGAAATTCTAATGAATAATATAGCAAAGGCCTCATCTGACGAACCGATAGCCCAACAAACCAAACTAGGTTGGATATTCCTTGGCCGTGTCTCAGGCGACTGTCACAATTCAACAGGATACAATCAATGACAACAAGGGCAAAGTGATACAATCAATGACAACAAGGGCAGTTGATACAGATAAACAATTGAGAAGCTTCTGGGAAATAGAGGAGGTGCCACGTAAACGAGCATTCACAAAAGAAGAACTAGAGTGTGAAAAAATATTCGCGACCAGTCACAAACGTCTCAAATCTGGCCGCTACGTAGTCAAGATTCCTTTTGACATTGAATTATATTCTGCCAACCCACTGGGATGTTCAAAAAGAATCGCCATGGCGCGTTTGATACAAGTAGAAAAACGACTTGCTAAAAACCTAAACCTTGGCAATCAATATAAGAATTTCATGAATGAATATATCGCTTTGGGACACATGAAAGTTGCTGAAACAGCTACTGAAACTGGTTACTATTACCTGCCGCATCATGCAGTTCGAAAGGATTCAAGTACAACTACAAAATTGAGGGTAGTTTTCGATGGCTCTGCCAAAACCACAACTGGAACATCGTTAAACGACGTAATGTTAACGGGACCTACTCTTCAACAGGATTTATTATCCATACTGTTAAGGTGGCGGAAGCATATGTATGTCCATACGGCTGATATCGAAAAAATGTTCAGACAGATCGCCGTTGGCGAAGATGATCAGAACTATCAACGTATCCTATGGAGAGAGTCTCCACAACAAGAAATTCAGGAGTTTAAGCTGACCACCGTCACATATGGAACAGCAGCAGCTACTTATTTAGCGGTAAAGTCACTACGACAGCTGGCCATCGATGAACAACCAAACTATCCTATAGCGTCTAACGTAGTTTTAAATGATTTCTACGTGGATGACCTGATTTCTGGGCAAAACACACTGGAAGAAGCCTTACTCAACCAAAAACAAACCATTCACTTATTGAAGAGCGGTGGATTTACCTTAAGAAAATGGGCAACAAACAACGCCGTTCTCTTGGAATCCATACCAGTACCCCTGCGGAATCAACATCAATTGGAATTCAAGCTTGATGACACAATTAAAACTCTTGGACTTCACTGGAATCCAGCAACAGATACATTCGGTTTCATCGTCACCCATTCCTCGCCTGGCAAGCCTACTAAACGAAACCTACTCTCGAATAGTGCCAAACTTTTTGATCCATTAGGCTGGCTGGCACCAATAACAGTTGTAGCTAAACTGATGATGCAAGAAATCTGGATAGCAGGTATATCTTGGGACGAAGAACTTCCGCCACACATATCAACAAAATGGCAGGAATTTAAAGATTCTCTGCCTCTTCTGGAAGAAATATTTATCCCACGTTGGATCCATTTTACAATAAATATTGTGCCGTAGTAACACTGAACATGAATAATTCATTAAGCACGCAAGACGGAGTTGCGTCTTTAAAGTATTAACGCGAGGATGGAGGTAACGAAATACCTATACCTTAGACGTTTTCGAATGATCGGTATTTGTGGACTCGAAAACGTATTGATCTAGTCGTACGTTACAAAATAAAAAACAAAAACGATTAACCATGAAACGAACGAAAATTACTCTTATCGTGTAATCCGTTTTCGATCAACAATTGTTTGTTCATAAACGAATTTCCCTTCATTGATAATTTTACTGATGAATTTAACGAATCTAATTGCAATTCTCAATGAAAAATTAATACATAATGTTATTAAACTGGCATAAAAATTATTTTTGTAGGTTAGGAATAGTTGCACACAATTTTTTAATTATTTTTATATAATTTTTATTAAATGACAAAATTTTATCTAAACAAATTGTTGTATGAATTAATATTGAAAATTTTACTGAAAGTTGCAATACGCAAGGAAAAAACACGGCTGCTATTTGAAGGTTCGTATTGGACGTACAGGTATAGCCATGAAACAGAATTTCACTTGTGTACATTTTTATTTTCGTTCAAATTCACAAATACCAAATCATGTTCAAATCGAATTGTAAAGAGTAGGGAACTGCGGAGCATGTACTATTCGATTGTCCTGAATTTACGAAAGAAGAAGAGCTCTGGTATATTTTCGCATCTGCTAACACCAGATAACACCTTGCAGTTTATGCTGGAGTCTGGAGATAGATGGACCATCTTGAGTAAAAAGCTTTATTTTTAAGTATGCCTAGGCCGAGCCTACCTCGTCAAGTATTACCTGACGATAGTTCCACGGGGTCAAACGGCATAGTTTAGCGGAAGTATGGGGTTTAGTTGGTAAAAATCATTCATTCCCACATGTTTCATAGAACACTTTTAGAAACCATCTTTTCGGTTTTCCCCGATATGGTGAACAGTAAATATGCAAAAATCTCGACGTCGACAGTTAAATGAGTAGCGAAGAGTAGTGAAGAAAGGTAAATGAGTAACAACTTCTAAATCGGATTTAATAAGTCGTAGTCTGTTTAGGCTATAAAATACATTGGACGTTTAGAGTCCGTCCATATTTGATAATCTTATTTGCCAGCAGTAACTTCATTTTATTTACGTTATTTGATAACGCAGTGGGAATGAGGTAGGTATGTCCTTTATTGAATATTTCGTAGAACTCATCATAGAACTTCACCGTATTATTGTCAGCATATATGTATAAAATACCGTACTTGCCAGGTTGATGGCAAATAATTTGTTTTCAGGTCGATTTGGAAGAACCTGGATCAATATCTGTTGTTGGATTTAAATCAAATTTAGCGATTTTGAACATGGTTCTAATTCTTCTCATTGAGTTGCTTTATGTTTTAAACTGAATTTGTGTTATATGCTTGTACAAAACCACCTCTTTAAATGCCTCGTTACTAATATTTTCTTGTCCTTGCATTGCAGTGCAGATATTTGGATATGACTTAAAGGGTTTATTTTAACCTTTGTGTCAACACGAGCATTTTTATCCTTCCGTCAACACAAACACGCCCGGGTGTGTATTAAGTTTTCCTTTATATGTCAGCGCAAACAAATGAATTAAGAGCAAATTGTGGATAAATAAATATTAATGTATACATATGTACAAATTTACCATAAATGTATGCTACAGCATAAACATAAAAACAACTCATAACAAATAAAACTAGAGTTGACGTTATAATTTCCATGACAAAATCTAAATACTCAGTGATTTTAGAAAGAGAACAATGCAAAAGTATTGAATAGTTTTAGATTCATAGCGGGAAATGCGGCCTTACACACCAGGGAGTTTTCGTGTTGACTATATGCTGTAACTGGCTAAAAGGAGTTCTATAAGTACCAATATTCATATATTTTTATTTTTTGTTTTGTTTTCTGTTTATATGATTTTATTATTAATGAAATTATGAATTGCTCATTATTAAAATTGCTTAAAATTAATTTGGATTAAAGTTAGAAGCTTTAATCCAAACTAATTTTACCTTTTACTCGATGTTGCCTCATTTTCCTTGTTTACTAGGTAATAAGCAATTCATAATACTGAATAATCGAACAATTTTTGTTTTCCACAACAATCTATATAGCTGTTCCACAGTATCTAACTAGTGGGATTCAAAATACAAATCATCGTCCACACAGAGATTCATTTGAATCTCTCCTTTTCAACAAGTTTCTTGCGATTTTTTATTTTTATTATATTAATGTTAAATTCTTTCCGATTTCCAAAAAAAATGATTGATTGTGCAGTAAAGAATACGACAAACAGAGATATGATATGATATGATATGATAGAGGCGTACAGGCCAGCCATAACGGCGATCCTAGGTACGTTACCATAATCCTGAAATATCAACAATCAAATAACAAATTATATCGGAATGCGAATAATATTTCAGCATCATGCAGGCCCAGGCCTTGCCTGCATCCTTAACAGATAAGGTTAGTTAGGAAAGGATGTTAGTCACAGAAACGACTAGAGCGAACCGCAGCAAAGTCATTTTCTAACTACTTAAATATATTAGAATGTTAGTCTCAATTAAATACACACTCTAGATTAGAGTTTGTTAGTTTGTGTTTGAGGTAAAGGATACTAATATTCATCATATGTATTCGGCATCAGTCCTACTAGACTGGTTAGGTTATTTAATTCACATCTATGGGTCATCTCATCACATACTGCTTGTAACCTTATTTTGCCCTATCTTCCCATCCAACACCATCTAACCGAGAGACTTCACGTTCGTAATGACACGGCAGTATTATCATACATATGATGACCTAAATATTCCGTCAATAATGTCAAAATAAAAAAAAATAGATAAAAAAAAAATAAAAATAAAAAAAAAAATTAGACTCGGTATTGTTATTCAGCTACCTATATTTAAATTCATCCAACTAAACGCAGGGTTAATTTATATCTAACATTCACACAACTTCACTAAAACATAACCTGAATTCAACCAGAAAGATCGTCGAAAAACAACATTTAATAGCAAAAAGTCTTTGGATCGTTAACATATTTGATTGTATTGAGTTTATGCTCAAATCGTAAGTAATTAAATAGACCCCCCCCCCTCCCTGATCAAGAATGTTGCAATCACAATCTTCCCTGACCTTCCGGTATGTAAAAAAAAAATAAATAAATAATAAACTTTAAATAATAATAAAAATAAATTGAATTATATTTGCAGACAACTTTATTGTTTTAAATCAGGACTTTCGACAAAATTTGAATTTATAGAATTGTTTAAAGTAAGTGAAAATTATTAAAATAAGTTATGAAAATGTAATTAAATTTAAATAAAAACCCAAATGGATAACACAATCCAACATATTTCAGCTCAAATGATAAATTTCCCGTGACAGAAAACTGTTTCCTCCTTTCATTAACATTTTATATATTTATCAATTTATATTATTCCACAAAAAGTCTTTTTTGTCACAATACGGTGGCAACCCATTTTGAGTATACAAATTTTCGCTTATTGGGTAAGTTACAATTCGATCTGTTGTAATTTCAAATTTTGGTTTCTCGGGTACAAATATTTTATGTACTTAAGTACATACAAAGGTAATTCCCTTGAAATGTCAGTTTCTATGTATACGATTATAAATTACCGTTCACATATATGTAAATAGTTATAATAACAATAACAATAATAAATAATTAACTTTTAAATAATTAGAATGAAAATTAGAATAAAAAGATACTTCTCTGATTGTATATGTGTTGAACGTAATTTTCATAATAACTGTCTCAATTCACCTGTATTAACAGGTGAACTTCTAAAGATCAAAACTCACTCAAAAATAGCACATCACTCTCACACTACACATTCCTAAACTGATTTGAATTAAAATATTAATAATAATTTATTTAAAGGAGAGACAAAAACACGTCTTTCCTCTACGACGATCAGTCGATCCTCCAGTAAAGAATACGACAGAGTAAACAATATTCAATGACGAGCTGATTGACGAGCTCATATAAAAACTACGGTTTTTTTACTTTGATATAAGTATATATTTTACGTGTATCGATAAAATAAAAAAAATTTAAAAATGATTTCGAGCAAAAAATAAATCAATTTTTCTTTTGAAAAGAACATGCGGTGGTAATTGAGAGCAACATGTTTTGACCTGACAGCAAATTTTTTTGATCGAAAATCATTTTTTGTGAGTTTGCGAATGAATCTGCGACATAACCGATTTTATTGTTAAAACTACTTTACTATTTTATGGAGAAAAGCCTACAACCTATGACTTGAGATATTTAGAAATGTACATATAAGACATGACACATTAAAAACACCCAGTCGTAACTTTTGTCTGGTCACCACTGGGAATCGAATCTGAGGCCTCTGAGCTCTTACCCCTCGCCCTCATAAAGAGATAAAACGAAGGAATGCGGTAACTTGAATCTCAGTGTGGAATAGCCGATATGCTTCTGTTTATTTTTAAATTGGAGTTAATTAGTAATAAACCTTTACCTTATGGAATACAATATTTACCACCAAATCATGCGTGCACCCGTTTAATCCCGAAAAACATGTCGTTTAATATAACGAGATAATGTGTGTGCATTAATAAAACTAAAGGGCTATAAAACAGTGCCAAATATAATATAAAAATTAAAAGATATTAAAGCCACATGTGCAATAATTGACGTTACTGCCATACATGGGTAAAATTTTATTAGGTGGATATAAGTGTTAATCGTTTATTATACATTGCTGCTCATTCTCCTACTATAATATTATTAGCTTTACCGTCGTTGTCCTCATAATAATGTATTGTTTTTATAATATTAATAATATTATCATAAAATTTATTTGCAATAAAGGTAATAATAAGGTGAGGGTTAAAATTATAATCAAGGGATGAATTTCGAAAATATTGTGTGATGTAAAAATCGTTCTTTGCCTGGTTTTAAACTTGCAACACAACAATTTGATTTTACAACACCATTTAGTTGTACAACATTCACACAATAATATTATTCACACAATAATATGTTTGTCTCATTATAAAACTATTAGCGTCTAATGTGCTCAGTTTCAAAGCTAATTTCCATATTCAAAACGTAAAGAGGTACATTTTTATTTAGTGAAGACAGCATTTGCAATATAAACTATTTTGAAATCCTTCTCAAATCCCTTTAAAGCGTTGTTACAAGTAGTACGAGTATACCACAAATTCAAAATCATCCTCATAAAATTATTACGTGTGTGATTCAAAAATATTGGTTTTTGATGTGAAATGTTAAACGTTTTATAAAGAAGCAGTTTTGTTTGCAATGTTATTGATCGTTCGTCCTGATCATAAACATATAAGTATAATGTTTGGATTATCAAATTGTCGCGTGGCAACGTATTGATGAGCGAGTTTATAACGAGATCACAATATACGCACCGTTATAAATATTTTGATTATAGTATAAAATAATAAAAATACGGCACTTAGGCTAATGTGGATCATGAGACGCAAATGTAGCTATCTCTGTATTGATGAAGTTTGGTCTAGACTCAAAGCAACCTTATCAAATTTTATACATGTTACAAGATAAAGAGACAACTATAAACGTTTCTCGTTTTAGACAAAAATAATTTCTTTTCATATTACAGTTACATCAGACTACAAAATTAGCTTCTTTTCATATTACAGTTACATCAGACTACAAAATTTTACTATTTAGTCGAAAATTTCGAAAGATCCGTTTAATGGCTTAAAAATTAGGTCCACTTCGTGGCTGTGTCCAGAATGCCGCACTATTGAAAACAGTTTAATTGATGGGGTTAAAGTAGTTGTACAACTAAGTTCGGATAAGCCTAGTCTTAGCGAAGTTGTACACATCCTTAAACATAAGCAGAATCAGCTTGAAGTATTGAAAAGTTATTTTACTTCTTTTGTGATTCGATGGATGAGGTGAAAAGAACTGGAACCTGTCTTACCAAAGAAAATCAATGGTTAAATGAAAAACGCACGGCTTTTGAGAGAAAATTTGAGGCGGAACTTGACTTTTAATATCACAAAACAAATGTTATCATAGCTGGCCTACCTTCGGAGAAAAATTACTAAATTTGTAAAGTCATTGACAAAATTGGTATTAAAATTGCAAGTAATACTTGACCACTTTAAAAAAAACTCTTGTATTTTCTCTCTTAAAACAATTGAACTAAAAAATCAGATATTAACAAAATCAAAATAGCATAAATTGCATTTGAAAAATTTGTGAAACAACTTCTACACCAACATGATCAGTTCAAAATGACATGGGCGCATATTTTGAAATTCAATTGAATAAAATCATAAAACACCACTCTCATTGCGGTCAACTTCTCGTCGTATGGTGATTATAGTTATGTCAAGAAATTTAATGTTTTTTGGTGTTAGTTGTGTATGTGCATATGTTGTAAAGCCTGATTTGGCTCTATAAATTCTATTAGGTTTTTTTTTTGTTATTTAGAGATATGCCCTAATCTTTGTTTTGGTTTTTCCATTTTGCCTTTTAATATTTATTTAAGAAAAAAATGCCAATTTGTTTCTCGGTTTTTTCTACAATACAAAATGACTGTGAGTTAACAGATAAACGTATGCGAAAATGAAACTCACCGATTTTAAACCAGTAGAAAATTTTTTTGTCACTTTTTAATCGCAAACTTTCGCTTACGAATTTCAATAATGCAATAATTTAAATTTTCGATTGGGATGACGTATTTTGACAGGAAATCGTCGATGATTTTATTCGATTGAATTTCAAGAATATGCACCTAGGCCGATGATTTCGGGAATATAAATTTGGAATGAATATTTAAGTAATTTAAATTTTATTTTATTGGGTATACAAAATAATTCTTCGCCGTTCAACAAAAGATGGTGCCAACAATAAGTTATGGTTAAAATTGCCCGATATAAAACGTCTTATTTTAAGGTTGAACTTCTGTCAACAACATAACTTTAAAATATTAGTGATTTTGTATCAACCACATATATTTTTTTTTCTTGTGAAAAAGTCGAGTTTTTTAGAAGCGTCATTGTAGAAGCATATATCGAGGCTGCATTAAGTGAGAACGGTGAATTTGATGTCGAAGACAAAGAACGTAGCGGAAGGCCGAAAGTGTACCAAGACTCGAAATTGGAAGCATTATTGGATGAAAAATCATGCTAAATGCAAGACGATAACTTGCACTTACATTAGAAGTGATTCAACAAGCAATTTCATATCGTTTAAAATCATCGGAATTGATTCAAAAGCAAGGAAATTAGGTTCCATATGAACTGAAGCCGAGAGATGTTGAACGCCAATTTTTTCATGTGAAATGGTGCTTGCCAGGCAAAAACCAAGATTTTTTGCGCCGCACAGTTACTGGTGATGAAAAATGGATCCACTACGATAAACAAAAAAGGAAGAAATCATGAGGACCACCTGGTCATGCTTCAACATCGACAACCAAGCCGTATATTCATGGAAATAACTCATGTTGTGTATGTCGTGGGATCAGCTTGGTGTCGTGTAATATGAGTTGCTAAATATCCCAACGAAACCATTACTGGGGCTTTCTACCGAACAAAATTAATGAGATTGAGCCGAGAGTTCGAGGAAAAACGCGCCCACTACTACTCCAGACACGACAAAAATGTTGAATAATTATTTATTGATAAAAACCTACTTGGAAACACTGAATTGGAAAGTTTTACTCCACCCGGCGTATTCGCCAGACATTGCCCCGTCCGATCACTACTTGTTTCGATCGATGATGCATGGCCTGTCTGAGCACATTATATGAAGATCTCAAAAATTGGGTTAATTCATTGATAGCCTCAAAAAATAAAGCGTTTTTCCGACGCGGTATTCGTATGCTGCCAGAAAGATGGTTTGAATAAAACATAACTTACACGGGTGTGACGAACATAATAAAATTTGTTATTTTAAAATTTACGCGAGTGTGGATTCAATATTTTAACAGTGTAATTCAACAAAAACTTGAACAGAAATGATTGAAAATCGCATTAAAATAGTTAAAAGTAAATTCATTCAATTTTTTGTGTTCAATATATTTTACGAGCCCGATTATAGAGTCCTACGCATTAACATTACATACATTAAATAGTGTAACTAATAGACTTTCAAAATACAATGTTAAGAGTAAGGGCTAACGACTCATTCAATTGTTTGCGTTAGCACTGGTTTGCTGTTTGTTATAAGAGGATAATCCTACAGATTTCCAAGCGGTTTCGTAATATACGTTAAATCACCTAAGTAATAGGCTTTCAAAATATCATGGTAAGATTTAAGGCTAGTGAGATGCACTATGAATTAACATACTTTCAATGGGAAATCTTAACCCATTAAATTTTTTGATTATGTTACATTGGTTTTGGGGTTTACCCTACATGTGTTTTCAATTATACTATATAGTATATAGTATGAGTATTTTTACCGTTATTATATTTTTTGTATAGTATTTGTATTTTGTAATATACGAGTAAGATTGTACTCGAATTAATACAAAATTGTCTCCTCATTATATTCTACACAAAATAACAGTGGATAGATAACGTAATTTTTATTTTCTCTATAGCTACTTCGTTCAATATTCCGCATGTGTAAATTAAACAAACTAAAATATACTCGTAGTGTAGGAATTTTGTGCAAAAGTAGCAAATAATTCCAATAGAAACGAAATCTTGCAGGGTTGTGGTACTACTTGAAGACAGTATTTTAGAAAAAATCTCCACCTCTAAAGGTTGATCCCACCCGGCAATCAATTTTAGGTGTTCAGAAAAATGAAAATAACTTCTGAACGGTACACAGCACAAACTCGAAAAGTGGCTCAAATGACGGACCATTTAATTGTGCACATTATTTGAGCTAAATGTTAATAGCAAGTAAATTGTTGGAGTTTAACTGTAAAAATAGAACAATTAGCAGGACTTATTTAAAAAACAATATTTCATAACTTTATGTATACAAAAATTAAAAAATTAATGTCAATATTTTATTACTTCAAACATCTCACCATGATATTTTGAAAGCCTATTAGTTAAGCGATTTAACGTATATAATGAAACCGCGTGGAAATCTCTAGGATCGGCCCCGTATATCGAGATATACAACGGTGCCAACACAAAAAATTGAATGAGTTAAAATTTCCCTTTGATAGTTTGTTAATTCATGGTGCATTTCACTAGCCCTAAATATTACCATGATATTTTGAAAGAATACGAGTTAGGTGATTTAACGTATATAATGAAACCGCGTGGAAATTTCTAGGATTAGCCCTCTATGTCGAAATACACAAGGTGCCAACACAAAAAATTGAATGAGTTATGATTTCCCATTGAACGATTGTTAATTCATAGTGCATCTCACTAGCCTTAAGTCTTACCATGATATTTTGAAATCCTATTAGTTAGGTGATTTAACGTATATAATGAAACCGCGTGGAAATCTCTAGGATTATCCCCGTATAAAAGGCAACCAACCGGTGCCAACACAACAAATTGGATGAGTCGTTAGCCCTTACTCTTAACACTATATTTTATTAGTTGCACTATTTAATGTATGTAATGTTAATGCGTGGGACTATCTATAATCGGGCTCGTAAAATATATTGAACACAAAAAATTGAATGAATTTACTTTTAACTATTTTAATGCGATTTTCAATCATTTCTGTTCAAGTGTTTGTTGAATTACACTGTTAAGATATTGAATGCACAC
The DNA here is from genome assembly GCA_963691935.1 of Nephrotoma guestfalica. Lineage (NCBI taxonomy): Eukaryota > Metazoa > Arthropoda > Insecta > Diptera > Tipulidae > Nephrotoma > Nephrotoma guestfalica. The sequence goes on from OY829915.1 coordinate 110,424,132, forward strand.
TCGTGTAAATTTTAAAATAACAAATTTTGCTAAGTTCGTCACTTACCGTTCTGTCACTATAAATGCCTAATTTTCGATAAAAAAACGGCGGAAACTTATTTGTATTCCTAATAATATAGTTTTTTAAACTATTTTTTATCTTAACTTAAGTTTTTAATTTTGTTTTAATTTTTGTTATTATTTTTTAATTTGGCATGTGGATTTTGTTTCATCGTTTTGTTCTCTACTGTTATAATTTATTTTATACATGTAAAATTTATAAATGCAAATATTGCTTTGTGGTTTTGTTATAGGCTGTTATAATTTGCATAACTTTAAAATTACCGTCTTGGAATGAAGATAGCAAAGAATGAACTGCTCTTGGTCGCAATGAAATTTTGTTTGTTTGTTTTTTAATCTTTGCAATCTGTCCTGGGGCCGAAGCACTTCCAACGCATTCGCAGTGCGCTTTTCACGCCCTAAGTATCCTTTTTTGTTCTCGTAAATCAATTCGATTATTTTGAGTAGCTTTAGTTTAGATAAATTCTGGATATTGTAGAGTTCGTCGGAAAATTCTACTATGTGTAAATGTTAGACTTAGGTTGATACAAAAAAATGAGTTAAGGGCCATTTCTAAAAGGAGGAGGTTTTTGCTTTTTCATTCTCGTAAATCTAAACGATTTTATTGGTTTGAGTAATTTTAGTTGATCTAAATTCTGGATATCGTAGATTTAGACGAAAAATTATTATGTGTAAATAATAACCTTAGGCTAACTCTGACAACCGACGGCTATCATTTCCACATTGTAGACTTTTCCGACAAACTCTATTATATCTAGAATTTATCTAAACTAAAACTGCTCAAATTAATAAAGCGATTTGATTTACGAGAACGAAAAATGATACTTCTCCCCTCATTTCATAATGGTTCTTGACTTATATGATCGTGACAAAGAAAGGCTATCATTGTCATATTCTAGAGTTATCCGACCGTGATTTTCGGGAACGAAAATATACCTCTCTATTCTTTTTGGAAATGACTCTTGACTCATTTGTTTGTTTCGTCACAAGGCTAGACATTCCCACAAAGTAGGATTTTCCAATAAAATCGATTTGATCTACGAGAACGAAAAATAATATCTTTCTGAAATGGCTCTTGACCCATTGGCCCGTTGACTCATTTGATTTTTTTTTTAAATTTATTTATAAAGAAATCTATTTTGTGAATTACAAGTATGATTTCAGATTAAAACGGAACTTCAGTTGAAAACAAAAATCAAATTAAAACAAAAAAATATTTAAACATAAACAAATTAAACAAAAAATAGAAAATAAAAATCAAATTTTGATTTAACATTTAAAAATTTATAAAATAATTCTTTGTGATTTTTTTTTATGCCAAATAGGTCATCGATGATGTTGATGGAGTTGTTTTTGATGGAGTTGTTTTTTCCAAAGTTTGTAGAATTGTGTTCTAGTGCTAAAACTCATGGTTTCGAATTGTTCTGCATGGTACATGAATTGATGTTTTTCAACTCTCAGCTTATATAACACCAAACTAAGCAAGTTGATTTACGAGAACGATAAATGATACCTCTCCTCTCCTTTTCAAAATGTTTCCTGATTTATATAATAGTGTCAACGTAAGGCTATCATTTCCATATTCCAGAGTTATCCGACAAACTCTACGATATCGAGAATTTATCTAAACTGAAACTACTACAACCAATAAAATCGATTTGAATTATGAGAATGAAAAAGGATTCCTCTCCTTTTCTTTTGGAAATGACTCTTACCTCATTTGTTTGTGTCGACTTAAGGCTAACATTTCCAAATAGTGGAATTTTCCTGCAAACCCTACGATATCTAGAATTTATCAAAACCAATTTTTTCCTAACCAATAAAATCGTCTTCATTTACCACATATAAATAAGACATCCCAACTCTCTGATTGGAAATGGTGATTAACTTATTTGATTGTGTCAACCTAAAACTATTATTGCCACATAGATGAATTTCCGACAAACTTTACGATATCCAGAATTTATTTTAACAAGAATTACGCAAACCTTGTTGGTTCGATAATGAACTTGATTTATCAGAACTAAAAGGATACCTCTACTCTTAATTTGGAAATTGCAAATGGTTCATTTGATTGTGTTACCTTATAGACATTTTGCGGCAAACTCTACGATTTTCGGAATTTATATAAACTAAAACTACTCATACCAACCGGATTGACTTAATTTACCAGAACAAAATTCAGAATTATCCTATTTTCATAGAAATGCTTTAGCTCACTTGATTGTCTTATCGTATAATGTAATAATAATTTTCACATAGTGGCTTTGTACACACATTTTCTTCACATTTTCACCCTGCCGGCATTTAGAGATATTGAAGCAGCTAAAAAATATTATCTTCTGTAAAACTATTAAAATGCGCGTTTTTCGGGCTATTGTGAAGAATGTAAAATACAGTTTTTTGAGTTTATGTTCTAGTCTTCACTCAAAATTCTTATAAGAATTTTTTCAACAATTTATTTACTAATACTTGTATTTTTATTTTTTATTATTTTGGACATATTTCACTGTCATTCAAATATTGCTTTTAAAGTGTGTAACGGAATTAAACCTAATTCCGCTATCAACCCATCCCAACAAAATCTATTTCCTCATCGGCATGACCTCGAAGATAATATCTTCAACTACATTCCATTCAAGCAAACGCCATGCCAGCCTTCTACATTTCTTCTTTGCCTTTATTTATAGTGGTATCATATGATTCATTCACTTTAGAATTTTTCATATGTGCCACAGTTAAGTAATTTGATTACGTTGCCTATGTACATAATAAATGTACTTGATCTATTTATTAGGTGAATGACAATGACCGATGCAAATATTGAAAAGCATTGTGGTTGTTGTTGTTCGAACTTCCTCAACGGATGAATTGAAGAAAAAAATATTTGCGCATGGATCGATTCAGCAAAATCGATGTCACGTTGCTGTACAATTTTCATAGGAATTTTTGTGATGAGATCGCATAAAATTTCCTATAAAACTAAAAATAGGTACAATATTTTTCTTGCTTTTTGGGGACAGTTAGTTGTTAGACAGACCAATCGGTGGTCGCTTAGTTTTTAGTTTTTCTAGACAGTCAGTTTTTGATATAGACCAACGCTAGGTCGGCTTTTGGAGTGCGCGAATAGGTGTATAGGAATAATAAATTCAATAATAATAATTTTGGTGTTTGTTAATAAGTTTTTTTTGATTTAATAAGTTTGTTAATAAGTGTGCATAATTGTTTAGTTGCTGTTTGGTGTAAGGAAATAAACTTAATTATAAAGGACTGTTTTCGTGTTTAGTTATTTTGGAGTTTTTTTGGTGTGGTGCAGGGACATCTATCAGGTAAGTTCGAAGTGTGGAGGCGTTACTAACCTAATAAATAACGATAGTGGGTTGACGTCGGCTGCCGGCGGAAATAAAATTGTTGACGCTAAGCGGCTCTTTTTCTTTCTGCTGCCATCGATAGCATACCACTATCAACCCCTCCCCTTACTAACACCACCTTTTAGGGCCCATGGGCCAAATTGTTTTAATTAGGCTAGTTAGGTTAGGGTAAAATGTTATTCTAAACATTTTACAAATACAACCACGGTTGATGCTGCCCGCGTAATGGGCAGGTCATGTTAACCACTACTTCGGGGTCCGATACCGCACTTTTCCTTTTTTTGTATGTTTGTTTTTTTTGATGCGGTTATCTAGGCCGTTACCGGTGCATCCCCATCCCCACGACCGATTAACCTCTCCCGACTGAGCTACGGGTTAATGCCGCTGGGGATGAATACAGGTAGCGGCAAATTTCTGTGAAACCGGGTTGACTTTAGCAGTAGCTAAAGTTTAACCAGTTACAAGTGGCGCCCAAACTGGAGCACAACATCTGTTCCACCATTAATTAAAATATTTATGTAGGCACCACTTTTTCAAGTGGCGCTCAAAGATCGGGCCGAATTTCCGGTGAAATTAAATTTTTTTTTTAAGTGAAAAAAAGTGATTTAAGTGTTAGACAGTGTAATGAATGCCTAGTGAAAAGAATAAGAAATTTGTTTGTGTGAGTATGGCTGCGGTCATGCCTTTTCGGTGTGCCTGACCTAATTCTGGGTACACACACAAATGAGTTTCTTAAATTGTCGTTTTCCTGTACCGGTTCTCCAAATATTCAGTTCGCCTGTGGCAAGTCCCAACCCGCACTCCGGGGGGTGAACTGGTATTTGTGGTGGTATATGGAACTCGGCGATCCATTCTTTTTACAACAGTTCATATGCACCAACAAGAATGTTGTGCGGTTTTCGTGTACCTTGTACAACGTACAATTTTGCAATTCTACACTGGCAAGGGTGAGTGATGCGATCCCTGAAGTAATGAGCATATCCCTTTCCTGCCAAGCGACGATCTTGGGTGGTATAAATGGCTGCTCATTCTCAGGTAAATTGACACATCATTCCGCATCCCAGCTGGAATTGTAAAATTGAACCCATAACCATCCCCCGTTTAGTGGCAACAATTTGGCTTGTGGCTGGAATTTACCACAGGTTAAGTTTTGTCATATTTTAAATTAGATAAAAATGGAATTTCCAATCTATAACTTTATATTTAAGAGTCGAGTGTTCTTCACTTCTGTTGTTAAAATTTTAAATATCATCCCTCGGGATGGGGTCGCCAGTCCTCTCATTGTTAGGTTAGGTACATCCAGGATACAATTCATCTGATTGGTCACACTTAGGTGTCTGCAAGTGGATGTGCATGAATACAAGTTGGCCATAAATCAGCTAAGTTGATATCGCAAAGTTATGGAAATTCACAACAGCAACCGGTGTGTTGTTGTTCCTATTTGAGTGAACGATTCGGCCTGCCACTCACACAGTCATACTCATCCAAGGGGATTTAGAATGATGACTGTGAGATAAGAGGGCAAGAGGATTGTTTCAGTCAATTAGGTAAATTAATGAAATACCAAATGGCTTCACCAAGGCAATGTGTCTCACTTGCGATAAAATCGAAGTTATGAATGCCATTGCTGGTTGGGTTGACATTTTGTATTTCATCCAAATTTGTTTCATTTCCCTTTTTCCTATCCTTGTTTGACCCAAGTAGTGGATATTTGGACCGTCACCTCGTTGTGGGGGTGGAATTGACTGTGGTTGTATATATTTAGAATTAATTTTTTTTTGTAATAAGATGTTAGGTTTATAATAATCACAATTTTTATATAAATAAGTTGTAGTAAGAAACTCTGTCTAAGGATGGAGTTCAACATAGAAAAATTGAGCGAGGAGGAGTTGCGTATAGAGTTTGAGGTGCGCAACCTGGTAGTTAAGGCTAACCAGAAAGTATCCCAAATCTTAAAGCAAGTGTTAATTCGCAGATTAGAAGTAGAGCGTGAAGATTCATTTCTAGCGCCATTTAAGGCACATGTCGCCGCGCAAAAACAACCGCAGCGTGAGATAGAGGCATGTACCAAGAAACTTCTACAGCTGTGTCAGGGTATGGTCGAGAATCTAAGAAACAATACCGCTGTGGCCGATTGGTTGCCCGAGGCGATGGCAAAACTGGTGCATATCCAGGGTAGAACCAATCGGGTAACTAAAACCCAAGAGTCCTTTAAGATGTTCGAGAGCTTAGATGAAGCTGTAACTGAAAGTGGAAGGATAATATCCCGGATCAAACGGGGAAGTTTGACATTTAAGCAAGCTCAAGAAGAATTGGAGGGTTTGGTCATCATAATATCTGAACAAGAGGCCATAGCGTGTTTTAGAGAATCAGAGGAGGTTCAAAAATTGCCACCAAATAGTACGTTAACTGATTCTGCGTCAAGTGCGTACTATAAAAATGAGCACGCGCAACGACAACATCTCAGGCTATTGCGAAAATTGCAAAAGAAACAATGCCTGTTGAATAAATCAGTAGTGATTTCATCGCCAGTACCACGAATACCTCATCCAACCGATTCATATAATTCGGATAAAATTACATCAGAAAGATCATTACCGAAACACACGGATGTAACAGGGGATTATCAGACAGTGGTAAGTATAGATAGCACTAGACCATCGCCACAAGCATCACAAACAACGTTACAATCAATGTTAAATTCAAATAGCGTATGCAGTGGGACTGACATAACATCAAATAGCTCACCGTCAATCGGCATCTTATTAGAAGACAATGAAAGTCTGTCGGAAGGTGTAGTTGATCAAGTTGGTGAACAGCAAACGGTACACCAATTACTTGATGAAATATCATTTCAAGACTCTAAATTTGTGTCATTATCTACATCACAGCAAAAAAATTGCGAATGAAATAGAATTAGATCATAGTGATACACTGCCAGAGATGATTACGAACAGTAAGGAAAGGCGTGTTATCTATCAAATTAGGTAATAAAAACAGAATGAGAGTCTCAAGAAACAAAAAAAGCTCACCTCGCAGAAAGAAAAGAGGTGTAAAACTCACAAACGATTGCCATATAGAGACCGCAAGAGGCAATTTAGAATCGTACAGACATCAAGGCGAATCATAATCCAATATTTTGACATCAACAAAATATTTTGCAAGGCAAAGTTTGGCCATAGGGAGTTCGTAAGGTATTTAACTCTTACACACATGTACAAACTGTATTTTAACCGGAAGTTTCTAGCGATGACTCTGCATCGAAATTGGAAGCGCCACCGTAGAAAACACAAATGCGTACCTCATCCACTTTCCCATTAGATCATCTATGTATAGTCGAGCATTTACATAGATAATGTAATGGTAAAGTGAAGGCTGGTATATCACGCGCGATATTATGAATATACCAGCGTCGTTAGTTAAGTCAATAGCAATTAGGAAAGTATAATATTAAGTTCAGTTTAAAGAAAGGAGGAGGTTAGCTCAACCTCATTCAGATTAGTTAGCAAAGTGGGATTGAGGTAGCGCCATCTACTATAATATATAGTTGGTAGGTTAAGTATAAAATTTATAAAATGTCATTGAAATTGTAGAGTTATTCATATCAGTTTTTAAGAATAGCAGGAAACAGCACAGCAGACCAGGAGAAAGTGTACATCAAAACTGCCAACAGCAAAACCATCAAAACGCACTAATGTCACACTGCTCAAAAACATCACGAATGTATCACAGCAACAAAAGCAACCAAACCGTTAAAAATAAACTTTCGTTGACACTACCATAAACATAAGAGTGTTTCCTTTGTTTTATTACATTTGCTGCTGTACAGACATAAAATCATCCTGCGCGGATGACGATTTCAAAATCACGTGTAACTAGGCATATCTGCCTGAGGAATTTCTTCGGCAAGTGAAATAACGATGACAAGTCAACACTTCATTATAAGTTGAATCTAAATATCCAGACTCCATGACCACCGATGATCACAATCATAAATCACCTTTGTGCAGTTGTACATGGAGATGCAATATACACTGACGGATGTCGAGCAAAACACATGTAATAAAGATTGTCGAAAGCACTAGAGGATGAGAGCTGTAAAAATATCACAAAATCAGTTCCAGTGAAAAAGGAACAAGTCATATTTGTTGTTTGACAAGACATCAATTTTATACCAAAATATGATGAAGCCTAATTCTTAGATTTAGAAAAACCGCATAAATGAAGCTGATTATGCGATGTAAACGGATAAGCTTATCGAAAAGTCGCCATATGTCGAGCACAACAAAAATCATTTGCAGTATTTGCCAAGTCTCTAGTCCACGAGCAATGCATGCAACCGGTGTTATCAAATGCGGGTTATCTAGACCTGATGTCCCAGGAGATTACCAGATCAGCATCTGTAAAGCCACGAGAGCCCAAGTAGTTAAGCGTCGCAAAAGCAACAGAACCCTCAACATCTCTGTTATTACGCTTAAAATCATACAACTACGCTAACGCCACAGCGCTGCGCCAATTAAGAATCGGTCCAAGATAAACGTTAAATAGTCGGATGTCAAGAGTATGTGTGATATTTCGTGCGTATTCAACAAAGGGTAATCATCAAGAGATCCTCACTGGTAATGACATTAACGGCTGCTGCTTAGTGAACTACGTTTACAATGACTGCTATTCTTTAGAAATTTTTGTTTCAATTACATTCAAATCGTAAATAGAAACAAAAATGTTTTGTTGATTGAATCTAAAATTGAACAGACAAAATACGTAAATTAGTTACAATAATTAGAATTTTCTTTAAAACAAAAATTTTTACAATTTTGAAAATTAAATAATTAGGAAATATATGTATACGAGTATATATAATAATAGCCCATAGTATTTAGTCTTAGTAATTAAGAATTTTAAGTTAAGTGCCCGGCTTTGAAACTATCTCAGGGTGTGGGGCTACCGCCACGTTGGGCTGTTCAAAGACTGAAACTCCCCACCATGTCCGTTCCTAATAGAGCATGAGATCTCTTGTCATCTCAGGGTATGGGTTTTCCCCACGCTGTACAGAATTAATTCCGTTAGCAACCCATCCCAACAAAATCTATTTCCTCATCGGCATGACCTCGAAGATGATATCTTCAACTACATTCCATTCAAGCAAACGCCATGCCAGCCTTCTACATTTCTTCTTTGCCTTTATTTATAGTGGTATCATATGATTCATTCACTTTAGAATTTTTCATATGTGCCACAGGTAAGTAAACGCAAATACGTACATCAACGTAATTTGATTACGTTGCCTATGTACATAATAAATGTACTTGATCTATTTATTAGGTGAATGACAATGACCGATGCAAATATTGAAAAGCATTGTGGTTGTTGTTGTTCGAACTTCCTCAACGGATGAATTGAAGAAAAAAATATTTGCGCATGGATCGATTCAGCAAAATCGATGTCACGTTGCTGTACAATTTTCATAGGAATTTTTGTGATGAGATCGCATAAAATTTCCTATAAAACTAAAAATAGGTACAATATTTTTCTTGCTTTTTGGGGACAGTTAGTTTTTAGACAGACCAACCGGTGGTCGCTTAGTTTTTAGTTTTTCTAGACAGTCAGTTTTTGATATAGACCAACGCTAGGTCGGCTTTTGGAGTGCGCGAATAGGTGTATAGGAATAATAAATTCAATAATAATAATTTTGGTGTTTGTTAATAAGTTTTTTTTGATTTAATAAGTTTGTTAATAAGTGTGCATAATTGTTTAGTTGCTGTTTGGTGTAAGGAAATAAACTTAATTATAAAGGACTTTTTTCGTGTTTAGTTATTTTGGTGCTCAATTTGAGTTTTTTTCGTGTGGTGCAGGAACATCTATCAGGTAAGTTCGAAGTGTGGAGGCGTTACTAACCTAATAAATAACGATAGTGGGTTGACGTCGGCTGCCGGCGGAAATAAAATTGTTGACGCTAAGCGGCTCTTTTTCTTTCTGCTGCCATCGATAGCATACCACTATCAACCCCTCCCCTTACTAACACCACCTTTTAGGGCCCATGGGCCAAATTGTTTTAATTAGGCTAGTTAGGTTAGGGTAAAATGTTATTCTAAACATTTTACCAATACAACCACGGTTGATGCTGCCCGCGTAATGGGCAGGTCATGTTAACCACTACTTCGGGGTCCGATACCCCACTTTTCCTTTTTTTTTGTATGTTTGTTTTTTTGATGCGGTTATCTAGGCCGTTACCGGTGCATCCCCAACCCGACGACCGATTAACCTCTCCCGACTGAACTACGGGTTAATGCCGCTGGGGATGAATACAGGTAGCGGCAAATTTCTGTGAAACCGGGTTGACTTTAGCAGTAGCTAAAGTTTAACCCGTTTCAAGTGGCAAAATTTAGTACTGGTTTGTAAGTGAAAATCCTTAGGAAACACGTACACAAATTAATTTGTAAATTTTCATTTCGGTTTTTATTCTACAATGTTTACTTATATTTTATATAACCGAATAATTAATATAAATTTACGTTATTCGTATTTATAAAATACGCAATATTTTTTAAAACGTACCTACGAGTATTACTTACGATTTACCAAAAAATAATTCTGAATCGATATTTCTCCATTCTTTGGAAATTTAACAAAAATGTTATACTTACAATTTACTAAAATATTGCTATTTAATGGTTTTCCGAAATTAAATTAACAAAATCCAACTTAAAGTAACAATATTTTTGTTTAAATTATAAAAACAATTTATATTTTGAAATATTTCCGATGTTTATTATTTCAGGTTAAAATTCTTTTCTTCTCGTTTATTATTCCTCAATTGTTGGGGTCCATGAGAACAACTTTACGCACTCATTTTGGCTCTTCGTGGGAAATCTGTCGTGGATTGGCAGTCACATATAAGAGAATTATGCAAAATTCAACTCCAAAGCAAGCGGTAATAATGTGGGAAGAGCCTTCAAGACTTAGAAGAGTTGTAACGAAATTGTCGCGCCAAGCTCGCGATAATACACCTGCAGATGTTTGAAAGACTAACAGTGGCCGCGTTTATTAGTGCCGTCAAGGACAACCATCTGGAAATTCATTTAAAAACACCATTCCACAAACTATGGAGAAAATAACCCCATTAATAGTTTGTGCTATAATGGTGGAAGTCCATTTTTAGCCTCACTGTTAACTTTTGTCACTTATAAAATTGAATTTGAATTGTTTTAGTAAAACACTTGTAAACAATTATCCTTAGAGTGACAATATTTATTAATTTATTATTAGCAAGATCGATCTCGAAAATAAATTTCTTCTTCAGTTCCTTTTTTACAACTAATACAACACAGCTATTAGTTGTAAAAAAGGAACTGAAGAAGAAATCTATTTTCGAAATCGATCTTCCTAATAATAAATTAATAAATATTGTCACTCTAAGGAAAATTTTTTACAAGTGTTTTACTAAAACAATTCAAATTCAACCCACTAATAGGTCGTCTAAATCTTTCAACATCGTCGATGACCTATTTGACTTTAATTTATCAAAGGACAACTTAAAAGATATACTTAAGAATTATTTTTTAAATTTTTAATTGTTAAATCAAGATTTGATTTATATTTTTGTGTTTTAATTTTCTTTATTTGATTTTTTAATATTTTTGTTTTAAATTAAACTCTGAAATCATACATGTAAATCACAGAATAAGCTTCTTTAAATAAATAAATAAATAAATAAGAACCAATACTAGAGGTATAACTATGAATGAAGTATTGACGTTGGCTTTAGAATATGAGGCAGTCAGAGCAAGTGTAACTACTTATACAATTAACTTGCGTACAAGAGTAGAGGGAAGATTATTGGTGGCGGTTTAACCTAAGATTCCAGTACGTTTGATGAGAGTGAGTCCTGCAGTGGTGTTGATTGCGAAAAAGAGAGCGATCCAGAACGCCTCGGTAGAGAGACGTTCTAACGTGGCACGCGTTGTAGTTGAGATGAAAATGTGCTGGAATGTAACGAGGCAGAGAAAGGATAAGGAACCGGATGAACCAATAGTTGAGAGCGTTTAGAAAGACGTCTAAACGAAGTAATAATCAAAAGTACGTGGTCCTAAATGCAAGCTAGCCGACCTACGCCGGAGAATGCACGAAGATCGCACCGTAGAAGAAAGCACCATCACGAGCTCTAGAGATAAACCAGGGAGGCAACGAGAACAGCGCGGGGGATAGAGCACCTTCCAACGGGGCGATTTAGTATGGGTGTACACTTTCAGGAAGCGCAAAATCAGATCTGAAGATACACAACGAAATTGGAAGGATCAATACAAAATTATTAAGAGGATCAACAATAATATTTATCGAATACAAGGAACCCACGGGGATGAACGGAAAGCCTTTAAAGGCTATAAACTGAAATGATACCACATTGGATGTGTCTGTTCAGGACGAGCAGAATTAAGGTGGTGGTAGTGTTACGAGTGGTTAAGTTCTACCATTAAATGTTATCATCGCAATGGTTGCGGTTTCAAACCTAATCAGAGTCCATAATTTTATTAATGTGATTATTATTCTTAACACAGATCGATGCGATGTTGCCGGACCAAGTATTCCTCTAATACTGATTGTGAATTGGATTTTAGAAAGACCTTTCTTGTGGTGGGGAATAAGGGAAAACGCAATTGTAAACGGTGGCGTTAGTCATTATAGAAAATACTGGAATTAACAACGGTGTTAATCATCAAGACAGAGAAATACATGAGAAGTAATTTACAAATGCAATCCGCACACATCGCCAGGTACAATAAATGAAATAATCTCGAACAGCGATAGACAAGTAAATAAGTGCATACTCCAATTTTAATGAAACGTAAAAAAATCCGGTTCATAATGATTTACAATCCATACAATTTTGAAAAAACGAAACCAAGCAAAACAACAATTATTTCTGATTGATTAGCTTCTAGTATGGTAGATTTTAAAGTCTTGGAACTTTTTCTCGATTTATTTCTCGCCTTTATAACTTTCATTATCTACTAGTGTGTCTGACAATGTTAATTTCTAGATTTGCGGAAGGTGGCTTCCATAATGCCGCTACCTAAGAAGGATGTTAATACCAACATAAGAGATATACGTCCCATTAGTATTTTTCTGCTTTGTCAAAAGTTGTTGAAAGATCATACAACTCCAAATTCAGCATAGGTATAATTTCGCATCTTCGTAGATATAATTTACAAGTTTCATCGGTATATAAATCGGATTTCAGAACAACTACTGCACTTGCACTATTTCTGATGATTATTCTGCTATCTCACTCTAGTAAACAAAATGCGATTTCCAGTATAATTAAACTACATGTTTAAAAAGCATTTGACTATGTTAACCATATTATATACTGTTGAATTGCATTTGTGATATAAATTTTCAAATTTGGCTAATTAACTAATATAATCATATGAATTCGTGAAGCACAGTATTGATCTTTCGGATTTTTAGTGAAAATAGTCAAGGGTCGGTCTTAGGCCGGTTAGTTGACGGCTAATTGATTTAGTTAGTCAGTTGCCACAGCTAGTTGCGATAGTGTTGAACCTTAAATTAGTTAAAAAATTTTGTTCAATTAACCTTTCAAAATATTTATTTAAAAGCCTGGTTTGCTAATCTTCATGTACTGTGATGTTTATCTACGATTAATGTGAATAATTGAGGTCACATTTATTATTTGTACTATATATGTATATTCATGACCTGAAGAAGTTTGATAATATCTAAGAGTTAAGGTGGATTTTTCAATATCTCGGAGTTTAGGTGAAATCTAGGATGAGATTTATTTTAGTTTCTTAATTAAGAAACTGAAACAACCAATTTTGGCCACGGCCGTCACCTTTAATCTACGTAGAAAAAGTTAAAAGTAACTTTATACCCGAATAGTTAAAAAAATACAATATTTGTAATTCCCTCGATCACGTAATTTGGTTCCTTAATAAAGTACCCAAATGAAACAAAAAGTAGCACAATCATGAATAGTATATGTGCATACATAAGGGCATCATTACATTATAGGTACATTTACAGTACATTTCAAATCTATCAAACAACAAATCAATCCTTTAAACCAGCATAAGAAAACTATGTAGAAATATAATCACATTAGACTTATACAAAATGTAATATCAGTAAGCCCAAATAGCACACAACAACAACAACGACAACAACAACTGCAAAAGAAAGTTTCTAAGGGATTCAAAGCACAAAAAAAATATTTTGAAATTGAGTTGGGTTGAAGAGTTTCTCTGTTGAAGAAAACTTTATTTTTTTTTTGTAAAATTTTGTTTGGCTTTTTTAGTGCTTTATGCTGTTGCTATAGAAATATGATTTTATGTTTATTCATGTATTGATTTATGTCATGATTTCAAGATCATTAAAATTATTTAATTTTTTGTTTGTTCGTTGCGATGTGGAGGATGGTTGTTGTGCCAAAATTGTTGTAGAGTTTATGTTGCTTCATTTTCTTCTTGTTTAAAGGGTTCTGCAAAATAATGTTGTTGGTGTTTATTGATATAGCGACTTTTTCTACTTGTTTGAATTGATTTCAACGAAATTTTTGATGAATTGTTAATTAATTTTCATAAAAATTCTAAGAAAACCAACAAACTATAATATTTTGATAGGGGCTACATGGCACCATTTAATAAAGTGTTATTAACAAGCGAAAGTCTTTTTGTGTATAATCTATTATACTAATCATTAAATATCTAGTAAGAGAAAAACTGAAATTTATTTGATCTGAGTTTTGGACATGGTTATACATTTTCTATTTCAAATAAATTTAATTAATATTAACTGGGGAAATACTTGAAATGAAAAAGGATTACAGAAGACCACTGCAATTAAATATGAGGAGAGTGTCTAAATAATGTATCCTTCCAAGAAATTTTGAAATTTTCATTAGTAAAATTCTCTAGTGATTGTAATTAAATGATTAAAAATAATTCTTGAAAATATCTTTATCGAAAAACTACTTTTATGATTTTGTATAATGTGATTTTGTTGGTCGTGTAAGGTGGTTGGTTATACACTAAACCAAGTTTAAAATTTTTCGAACATATTTTTCAATTAAAATCTTGTATATAAACAATATTATTCTCGTATTTTATATGCATACCATCAGGACATATCTGTAGCACAGTATTACATCGCCTGAAAAGTTCCCGGTTTGACACGTAGATGGTGTCAAAAATTAAAAACCCATATGATTTTTAAATTCTACCTACCTTCTAACGATATGTTTCAAAATTGCATTACATTCCAACCATTAGTTTACAAGTTACAGTTGATGTGATAGAATGTGTTTATTAAGTGTTAGTGTGTTTCGCTAAGTACCTACGGCACATAGTATTAAAAGAGTTACAGTTGTTTTAGTGACGCTACTTTTGTTAATTTCAAAACAAAGAAAAAAAGAATTTGGTGTATTGATTAAACATTGTTTTTTGATGAGAAAAATACCGTTCAAGCAAAGCAGTGACTTGATAAGTGTTATCCGGACTCTGCACCAGGAAAATCAACCGTCATTGACTGATATGCTGAATTTAAACGTGTTCGTACAACCACCGATGATGCACCATGCTCTGGACGCCTAAATGAAGCTGTGACTCCAGAAAACATAAAAAAACCTACGAAATTATTTTGAAAGATCGTAAAGTGAAGTTGCGTGAGATAGTTGACATTGTAAAGAAATCAATGGAACGTGTTGGTCATATTTTGCACCAACATTTGTCCATGAAAAAAATTGCTCTTGGTGAAAGAAACAATGTACCATGTCACAAGTCGATAGCAACAACGGCAAAACTGCACGAATTGCATATTGTATTGATTCTACATTCACCGTATTCGCCAGATTTGACCCCTAGCGATTATTACTTGTTCGCAGACCTAAAAAAACTCCAGAGAAAGAGATTTGGGTCCAATGAAGAAGTGATTGCCGAAACTGAAGCTTATTTTGAAGACAAAGATAAATCGTTTTACAAAAAAGACATCGAAATGTTAGAGAGGCGTTGGACTGATTGTATCGCTCTAGAAGAAACTTGTGTTGATGAATAAATTTTATGTTTTCCTAAAAAAATTGTGATTTCTTTGTTAGACCGGGAACTTTTCATGCGATGTGTGTGTTATACATCAAGAGAAGTATTAGTAATAATAATAAATAGTTAAAAATATAAAAAATAAAAATATTTTTTTGTATATTTATTTATTCCAACTAAAATCAAAATAGTCATGAACAGTAAATAATGGAAAATAACAAAATCAAACTGTTTGTCACGATTTTTGATTTTTCAGTATGATACACATTTTTTTGCTGCCACACCACACAACTGACACAAGGGAAACAAAACGAACATTTATTTTTTATTTTTTTGGTGCTCCTTCCAATGAATAAACTTTAAAATTGAGTTTATTAAAGCTTTTATTCGTAGTATTATCAAATGAAAGCGAATGTAAAGCTTTTGTTGGACGACATCTTACGTCCTATATTTCCACCAAAGCATTTTAACTTTGATAATATAAACCTGGCCAATTAAAGCGGAAAGTAAATTGTTTTCATCTCATTAGGTGTTTTTTTATCAATCAAATGTGTTTCGCCTCTATATCGTTGTGAGGTAAGAATATACTCGTAATGTCTAGACTCGTAAACTTTAACCGCATGAAAATTATGATAATCAAAAATTTAACAAGAAAACTAGCTGATGATAATGTTAAATTGGAAAATTTCTAAAAAAAATTATGCATGAGTTTTGATTTTATGATTTCCAATTTTTATCATTCAAAAACCTGAATATTTATCTTTATTTTCCTTTGCCTTCCAGTTTGGATGATTTCCATGAGTATATATCTTTTGAGCTTGAGGACGGAACAAAATATGCTAATTTAATGGCGTATAGTCCTTTTCAATTCAAAATACAAATTTAAACTCGTAGCTATCCTTAGTCGAAATTTGTTGTTGTGGTTAAATATTTCTACTGTCACCTATTGCTAAAACAACAAATTGGTTATTTTCAAGCTGTAACTTAACTGTGCTCATTTACAATTGAAACAAGGATGATATAAAGTTAACACGTATGCGTAGGTATGGCGTAGCTAAAGCCGTCTTAAATGTTGTGTTTCGCTCTATACGGCATACAATATGGCTATGCATCTAGCTGTACAGGGTACGATAAAGTTCCCAGATTATTCCCGAGCCTTTTACAAGCACTTATAACATCAAACGATTAAACTCTTTAATTAGACGAATAACAATAAATCATTAAAAAAATATCAGCAAATGTTTAAATTTATTTCAAGCGAGAATACATTTACGGGGCATTATGCCCTAAAAGGTTTTTATATACAAGCCCAAATGTGAACATCACCTGCACGAAGTGCTGTCAAAACAACGACGATTTGAATAGTTATGTCGAAAAGAATAGTCATCATCAACGTCACCTCCCAATATGATCGTCTTTGCATTATTGATAACAAACTAGGCTTATTTGTGATAATATTGATGCAGTATTAAATTTTTTTGGTGCATTCACTGACCAACTCACATCCATCGGTAACTTGCCGATTATTTGGTCAATAACCCCACAGCAAATAATGGTAATTTTCTTCAATCAACCAAATCCTTAGATAACATGAAGTCTGTAAAGAGTAATTACAAGGTTACCATACGAACATACATCGACGAGACTCTAACCGAGTTCAAATCATTGCTTTTGTTTAAAATAATGCTGGATAACATAATTTTTGAAAGTATACATAACCTTTCGTTACCGTTGGACCGACACCAGATACACCTGAGAGATATAACAATACAAGGAGTACCAGGCTGCGGTAAATCGACAGGGATTGCAACTAAATGCACATTCAATCGGAAAAGATTGGAAAAGATCTTGTCATCAGTACTACCAAACAGGGCATTCATGACATTAAAATAAAGGTAGAATCTCGATGTAAAGACCATAACATTGTATATAAAAACATCAAAACCAATTACCAAACGATTGCGCCTTGTCTACTAAATGGCTCGCTGAAATATAACACCTTCTATATTGACGAGTACATGCGCTGGTAAGTGATTGTCGGAAAATGGTTATTTTTTGATTTGGAAACCAAAATCAAGTACCATAGACACTTAACAAGCAGTATTCTGATGCTAATAAATACACCACAAGTTTTAAACATCTAAATATAATTTACAGATGTTCTGCTGATTTAGTACATGCGTTACAATCGTCATATCAACTACCCGCACTACAAACACCGCAGAAGGATCGTCAGAATCCAGAAATGCTATTTCGTTAATGGCATTCCAGTAAGTCAAATACTCTATATTTAACCTTCACAAAATCGAACAGAAATTAATTCTTGGAAAACTTAGATTCAGTTAAGTAAACTTAACTTAACTGTCTCGAATAAAATACTGACTGTACACGAGGTACAAAGTTTAACATCAGCAGGTGTGATTTGTGTCCGATTGTCAGATTGTCCGAATTCTTGGAAAACTTCGATTCAGTTAAGTAAACTTAACTTACCTGCCTTGAATAAAATATTGACTGTACACGAGGTACAAGGTTTAACATCAGCAGGTGTGATTTGTGTCCGATTGTCAGATAAAGCAATTAAATTGTTTGAGCGTCTTCCACACGTTATAGTGGCTTTAACCAGGCAACACATACGTTTATCTACTATTCAGTATTTACCGATTGAAGGAGACCAACTGCATGCATTCTTTGATTCGAACAGCATTAACTGCTTGCGAAAAAAATCTCCGCCATGTTATTGTAAAAGCTGGGAAATTGTCACAAATCCGGAATGAAATCTTTCAAAATGTAATGTAAAATCTTTGAAAATGTTGTAAATATAACTTTCAAAATGTAAATAAAATGTCTTCAAATGCAGATCAATTTCATAATTTCTTTTAAAACAGTTTTTCCGGTTTGTATCATCTGTGAAACATCATTCGGCGATAAAATCCGGAATTCTTTCCTAGCCAATATGTGGTTTCTAGATGTGATCGCCCCAAACAAGCATATAAAATGTCCGGTGGCGGGGTTCTCATAGCTGTCGAATCATCATTGCCAAATGAATTGGTTGTTTTAACGATCGAGCGATTGCGATCAAATTCATCGATCGAGCAATTGCGTGTTAAAATAGCCATCATCAATAGCCATACGTGAACACGGATTTACGCGTAAATTCCACCTGATTTGCCTACATCATCTCATCGGATACCAAGTGCTGTGACGAATAACAAGTACCTGTTCATCGACACCATATATTTGGCTTAAATTTAAGCTATCCGTGAGATACAAAATGGACTAGACCGAATCTTGGACCTAATTTTTATTAATGAACCAGTTTTTATTGAAAACAGAAGAATCACCAGCACCTTTCATTATTAATGATATTCACCACAACGCAGGGGCCTGTGGAATGTCTAATTTAACAGCAATGACATCGATGTAAACGTGGAAAAATTTTACTCACTTCTATTTAAAGGCATAGATTTATTCATTCCGGTATGATGGCCACGAAACAAGCAAGGCAAATAGAATCTCAAATTATGTTCCCACAGAAATTTACTGTGTGTAACCAAAAATTTTGAATCCTATTTTGAACTAAAATACAACAGCTATATCCTCAATCTAAAGGATAAAATTAAAGAAGATCCCAAACACATTTGCAGCTTTTTTAAAACCAAACGCGAAATTGATGGTTATCCAGCCTGGATCAGATTTAAAGATTGCAAGTCTTGTGATCCACAGAGCATAACCCACATGTTTGCCTAGTTTTCCAATCTGTTTATAAATATTGATAATTAAAAAGACCCAAACGTTGAGAATATAGTACAATCATATTTACTCCACCCACACAAAGTTAGCCAGAAGACATCCAGCGAGCACTAAAAACATTAAAATTGGTAACTTTTCCACGAAAATGGAAAATAACTAGAGTGACGCCTATTTTCAAAACTGGATCTAAAAATGATGTTTCGTGCTACAGAGGTATTACATCTATATTTGATATACCTAAGTTATTTGAACTGGTAATATGCAACTCGTTCAAAGCAGTGCTCTTGCGGTTATATCACAATACCAACATTGTTGTATGTTCAAAAGATCGATATCGATAAGAATTTACCAACTATTCTATAAAGAAATTGTGAACCACAAACAAGTTGATGTAGAATATACATCGACTTTGCGAAAGGTTGCGGCTCCGTCAGCTATTGCAAAACTTTGGAACACATTTTCGAGTTTGTATTTTCCAGCCAGGAGCCTCGTTCAAATCTTGTTTGAGTAATCGCATCCAATATATTGGAAAAGGAGAGTAAAGGTCGAATACTATACAAGTAACGTCCGGTGTACCAAAAGGCTCTCACGTTGGCCCATGGATTTTCACAATCATCATTAATGGTATTACTGAAGTGATAAAGCGTTCCAAAATACTGATTTTCGCAAATGACCTCAAAATCTACAGAGCCATCAAGTCAGTTGAAGAAGCCAATAAACTACAAGAAGGCATTTACAATCTAGCGATATGGTGCGAGTTTAATTCTCTGAGTCTCAACATTGAAAAGTGCAAATCTATACAATTTCATCGAAAAGCCTTCAGGTTGTACTTTAACTAAAGACTTTAATTGAAAACATGATCTAAAACCACAGTGAGCAGCGCATCATAGAGCGAACTCCATGCTCGATTGTATCAAATGTTTGACAGTGACATTTTTGGTTCGGAGACAATTGAGATCCTGTATTATGCTTACGTTCGATCTTAGCTGGAATATGCGGTATTCGTTCTACGAAGAACATATCCGAAATATTGATAAAATTCAAAAGAAGTCTATACGCTACTTGACCTGGAAAGACGGATGGGTGTATGATCATGATCTACCATACCACGTAACCATACAGTGGCAACTACCATATACTGGATGTAATACTTACAACTTGGCAACGCTTGAAAGTAGGCGCAAATTAATAAAAAATACTTTTATTGGTTATCTCCTGCTAGGCCTAATCGACGCACCGAATTTTAATTAAAACGCAGTAAATTCAATTAAAATTAAGGTTCCTGGTATACAACTAAGGAATCATGACTTCCTCCCCTTAGTTAGGCATAGAGCCAACTATGGCTATAAGGAATCAGTGAAGATGATGTGTAAGAATTTCAATAAAATTAAATATTTGTTTAATTTTTGCTTAACTAAAGATAATTCTCAAAGTAGATTTATGAAATTTCCTCCAGTGATTTTATTATTGGTAGTACAATATTATTTTTAAAATCCAAAGTGGATTTATTTTATTTGGTATTTTTAAATTAATAACTTTTCAAGTCAAATTGGTAGACTTATTTTTATATAAATGAATACATAAACCATTATTTAATAATAAACCATTATTTAGCAATAAACTAATATTGCGTTGTTCACATTTACAGAGAAAAGTTACTTTAAGCAAAGTAAACATTAAGCAACTGGTACAAGGGTATCGATTCACAACCTGGGTTTTCCAAAGAAACATTTTTAAGTTTAGAAAGAGTTTTGAAATCATTAAATACAAGGATTATTGTCAATTTAGTTTTTGATGAGATTGCAATGCGACTTAAGCGAGAGTGGGACGGACAATTATCATATGGAAACGTTGATATTGGAAACGAAACTCCCAACAATATTTTGGCTACACAAGTGTTTCTGTTAATGGATGTTGGAGACAGTACGTCTTGGAAACTACCTGTAGGATGGTTTCCCACCGTCTTTTATTATCAATTGATATTGAAATTGTTGGAGTAACTTTCCATGGAATTTCTACCAACTGCACGCGAGCCACGTTGTTTGAGTTTAATTTACAAATCCAAAATTTAACTCAACGTTTCAGCTAGAAAATAGAAGCACAACATTTCGCTTCTTACTAGACGTCTGTCAAATGGTCAAATTAGTGAGAAATACTTTAACAGAAAAGAGCCCATGAGGGAATAACATTGCATGGAAATACCTCAATCAATTACAAGTGTTTCAGGACGAAGAGGGAATGCATTTACGGAATAAACAAAAACACATATATTATTTCAGAAACAGAAAATGAAGGTTAAATTAGCCACCCAGTGATTCAATGATTCTGTTTATGATGCCCTACAATTTTGCAAAATTGGACTAAATGTTACAAACTTTGAACATTATGACGGTACTATGATACTATCACTTTTGTAAGACATATGAACCGAATTTTTGATTCACAAAGTTTACGAAAATATCGAACGAAGTGTCTTTGTGAATCAAATTATATTGAAGTTTTCGAACATGTTAAATTAGCGATATAATATTTGAGTAATTTGCAAATGGGGAATTAGTAATCGAATCGGAACGGTTTTTGCAGGATTGGTATACTGAAATGCATTTCGATGCACAAACTAAATCAGGACCATCGCGAATTTTTTGGGGTTAATCCGTTTTCGTTCAGGACAGTTTACTGCGGCTTACAAAAGACTTTAAATTAATATATTAAGCTGTCAAAATGTGGATTCTGATGATACTATCAACAGCAGTAAATAAGATGTTTGCCCGTAGTAATATTGTTCAAACATCTCGGAATATCCTGACAATGTTAAATCAAAATTTAATTGTGAAATATGCTTAAATGTATTAGAAACTGTATCCGTTGTTGATGCTTTTTAATAAGTTTTAAGAATAGAGGAGGTTTAAAATTGCCTTCAAGGGAGGTAATTAAGATTTGCAAGTTAACTGAAATTGAAATGCGTAACTCTATTACTACAGCATCCCTAATCAATTATATTAAAGCTGTATGGTATTCAAATTGTCATAAACGATGTGCACTATAAATCAAATTTTGAACACAAAAAATTACCAATTGACCTAATTCGTTCTTTAGGATGAAGTTAAATATATAATTGAAATTTTAATACATGATTATCGAAATAAAATATGTAGCTTGTTTTATGGTTAGGTTTCAAAGTTTATCGTTTTTTTATACGTACAAATCAAGTTTCTCAATATTTTACCTCGAAACAGCGAACATTTTTGCATCAAGGTCTTAAGAAACATAAAATTGTCGTATAATACATGATTATCAAGATTAGTATTGAAGTGACGTAGAAAATATAAAATTTAGTTTAAAAACATTAAACATTTCGATTTTTATCGATCGACAAATTACGTCAAACTGTAAATTTTTTGTTTTTACGCCGCAACCCGACGTTAATTTGGTATTTTTTACTGTCCCTAGATGGTACATCACATTATAATTAATTGGCCCTAGATTAGTGGTACACTACATACGAGTATAATTGCAATGTTTAGATCAGAAATAATGAAAATTAAATATTTATTAATTAATTTTTTATATACAAACAATATAAGTACAGTTTAGTAAGCAAACTACACAGCATTTTGGTACTCAAATTTATTAAAGAAACAACCCAGCTGCATGCATTTTAGGGGCATTTAAATATCGAAACTACTCAGTATGAAATTTTTCCATTGTGGTTGATTGATTAGAATGTACGGCCAAGACTAAGCAGGGATTCTGGATACGAAGGCCTACCGTACACTCCTTTTACATATAACAAGATGGAGGGATAGGAAAGGTTATTATATATGATAGACTTGACCCGGTTACAGACACCTAAGTAGTCAATAGTTAATAAAGCACAAGGTGACGTCTTGTTTTTTTGTTATTTTTGTTTTCTGGAAATAAATAATCAGCAATCAAAATTCTAAAAAAAATTTTAATTGGTAAATTTCCTGAAATAAACCTTAATTATTATGAGTGATTAACCATTTCCTCCACCCATATAATTGACAACCAGCGATAATTATTTGTGCAACTTAGAACAAGCTAACCAAAACCTTTACCAATTTACAGTCTCCTAAACAACCTAGAAAATAATTTAACTAACGAAGTGTCATGAACCCCAAAAATACAAAAACTATCTAAGTACAGCAATATTTGTCTGCATTTAAATTTTATTCTGTAGTCTCTAAGCCATCCATAATTTCAAAAATTCAAACATCCGCTGAAATATCAAATTCAGTAGCAAACCCGGCTGTAACCATTGTGATTCCTACCTTCTGCTCAAAAAGTAATAGCAATTTGCAAGCTTCCTAAACAAAATATTAATTACAATTAAAATTTAATTTAAATAGGAATCGGGTAACACTGTTGTTATGTAACTTTAAAAAATTTCTCTCCTCCGATACTTCGATTTTTCATATAATCATATTCGTTTGATCTATTAAAATAATTTTATTAAACCAATTGTCGTAAATCAAATTAAATCCTAAATATACAATTAAATTAAATTAAACTAAAATAAGAAAAATTAGAATTAAAATGAAATTAGAATTCGACCTGTAATTACAAATTTGTAATTTGGTTAATAATGGAATTATATTATACTCTTGGCGACCGATTGAAAGAGCTTATAAAGAAGAAAACCCTAGATTACAAAATATTTATCTAAATCAACTCAACCCGAAAATTTTAATTATGTGCAAATTATAATTTATTAGTTTCTAATAATAAATTCAGTATTGTTAACTGTCCAATCAAGAAACTATAAAGGAAGCTAACTATAAGGGATAGTATTAATATTGAACATCTCGGACGATTCAAAATCAATAATTTGAACAGTAGTTATCAATTAGTTAAAAGAATTAAATGAATTATTTTTACTAATTACAACTAATTGTAACCGCATTAGTTGACTTTTAAATTACAATTTTATTTTTAATTAAAAAGTAGTACAGCTTCAAAGATATTCTGTAATCAAAAATCTTTATTAGAACTAAATAAATTAGCTTAATCAGGAACTGCAATGAATAATAGTATTAATAATGCACACCTGATAAACCTCGATAACTCTGCTGCTAATCAAACTAAAATATACACATACAAAGTCTATATATTGCGAGACCGTATACACACACATAGGCCCTGGTTTATCGTTTATTATATATTCATTCCTGTGCAATCATCACACATACACACATTGCAAAATCTTAGAAATGATATACGAGTAAATAGGTAGGTCGTCAAGCAAAAGGTAGGTCGTCGATCACCAAAACACGCTTGCTCTACTTAGCAAAACAACAACAAAAATTGTTAACGAAAATTGTTAACCCACTACATGAGAATACTAGTATTCTACACCTTTATGTGTTATAAAGTACGCTTTAAATAAATATTTTTACATAATTAAAATTTATTTCGGAAAAATATGTTTAATACATGAAAAAAATGAAAAACACTTATCTTAGGCATCCATTGGAATCAAAAAAGTCCTACATTTTGAAGATTTACAGACATTGCGTATGTTGCATTCAAGCAACGGTATCAAAATACATATAAACGAAATTTGTTTTGTACATATTCTACACCATTGCAAGCGCACCCTACACAAATTAAAATAAATATACAATACGTACAACTATTCACTTCACTTATTAAACTCACGCAAATTATTATTTATTTAATTTATCAACACTATATCAATATTACTTATTTATTAGTTAATTAAAATACATTTAAAATAAATTATTTATTTATTTGAAAGAGAGACAAAACCACGTCCTTAATATACGACGGTCAATCGCCGACCGCCAGTATGCAATTTTTCCATTGGAAGTGGAAAAAACAGTTTTAATTCCATACTATAAAGATCAATGACACAAAATAGTATATTGTATAATTAGGAGGAAAAGTACTGCATTCCCGCTCGATAGTGGAAATTGGCAACCACGGGAGTCCGGGAATGCACTTTTCCTCTGAATTGTACATACTATTTTTTCTCCGATCGGACTTTAAAACGAATATAAATCCAAAATAATTTTTAGTATTATTCATTAATTATCATATTAAGAAATCAAAACAAAGTAAAAAATCGAAAATAATATAAAATTATTGGTTAGTTAGACACGACATCATAAGACATAAATACATTTTTTTTTTTCAATAGTTGTCAAGTTTGTGTACCTACTCGTATTTGATTTAAAAAAAACGTGTGAACGAAATTTAAGGTATATGGACAGTGAGAGCGAATTATCCTTATCTTGTACCCCGCCGGATATAGTGGAAGCAGCTAATTCAGCTACATGTGATTTACTCCCGCAAAAATCGAAGGAAAAATACGAAAATGCTTATAAACGCTTTATGGATTATCGTCAATCTAAACACATCAAATCATTTTCGGAAAACGTCATTCTGGCGTATTTCGCTGATTTTTCTAAAAAATTGAAATCATCCACATTATGGTCATACTACTCAATGATCAGGTCGATGCTAGTGGTTAAAAACAATGTGGATATTGCAAAATACCAAAAATTACGTGTCTCCTTGAAATGTAATCCGACGGATATAAAGCGAAGAAATCTAAAATATTAACTATGGAATATGTTCAACAATTCATTTTGGAAGCTTCAGATGATTCGTTCCTAGTTACTAAAGTAAGCATGTAGGTATTTAAAACGATTATTATTTGTATTTACACATTAAATTCAAATATGTTTTCGGAAAAAACAATTCACACTGCAATATTTTTTTGTATGTAATATTATGATTGTTTTTTGTAGGTTGCGTTAATTTTTGGAATCGCTGGTGCTTGTCGACGGGATGAAATAGCCCGCATGGAAATTACTGACATTAGTGATTTGGGATCTAAACTTTTAGTTAAAATCCCGAATAACAAGACAAATAAACCACGATCATTTATCGTAAACGAAACTTATTTAGAATATTACAGAAAACATATAGCTTCGCGTCCAAAAGATTTAAATTCTTTGTGTTTTTTTTAAATACACAAATGGTGAAGGTTTCAAACAAGTAGTTGGCATACATCAGTTTGGTAAAATGCCACAAATTGTTGCTACTTTTTTAAAATTGCCCGACGCAAAACAATACACAGTTTTAGTTGATAATGGCGCAGATTTAACATGCTTAAAAAGATTTGGAGGATGGAAGTCATCGACTGTTGCTGAAGGGTATATCGATGAATCCATTATCAATAAAATTGAAGCTGCTCATAAGATTTTCGATACAACGGGTAATCAAACAGCCGATGCAAATAATGTTAATGATTTTAATAGCAATATATCAACAACAATGTTGGGATGCGATACTACTAATCCACCAATGTTCAATAATTGTACTAATTGTACGATAACCGTTAATATTACAAATAAGTAAAATTAAACTCCTATACCTAACACATAATTAGTTTGGCATAGATTTATCAAATAAAAATTAATTATTATGTATACTGTTAAATGTTAAATAAATAAATGCGTTTGACCTTATTCATGATCATGAGCAAAAATAATTTTCTTTATCGTTCTGATTCCCGAATTTTTTAATTTTTTGTTTTGTTAATTTTGTCTCTTCTTCAGTTTAATGTACGAGTAGCATTTGACGGGTGTAGCACCTATATTTTTATTTTTTATTGTGTCCACTTGTGTTATAGGTATTTAGTTAAATTAATCTTTTTATTATTAAATATATAATATTCGCATGTGTTCGTGGCCTATAAATTTGGATGCAAAGAGTGGTATCATAATAATTTTTACGGCGCCATTTACGTCATTCATTTACGATGATGTAAATTTTCGATTAATCTTATCGTTTATTATATTTTAAGGTTGTGCATATTGGGATGTAAATTTGTGTGATGCTTCACAGATGAATACGAATGGGTTTTACAAAATTAAATGTTAAGTGTATAGTTATGCTAATAAAAATTGTTATTTTATACAAAAGAAAAATTATGTTTTATTTTGAATAAAAATTATTACTTATTCCAATTGAAAAATTTATAGAAACGTGTTCCTCTTGTTTTGTACTTACAAATGTATGAAATCAGAGGCTCGATTTTGTTTAAAATCCGGTACTTGAGAAAATAATAACCTCAAGTATATGGTAGTGGTATGTGTGTTTGTGTTAGTGCGGATGACACTTTCAATCGATTCGATATGGCAATTTCAAGATTAATTTAAACAATTTGTAAATGCAAATATGCTTTAAATAATATTTAATTATTTAGTTTTAGTTTTAAAATAATTGTAAATTCTTTGTTTGTTTCTGTGACAACGTTTATTGTTGTTAGTATGTTGTTGTTTTTTTGCTTCGCATAAATTAAAAACGTTATATGTACGTAGTTAAAAAATTCTTAACTCAACAACTATTTTTACTAATTCGCCTTCTCAAAAGCTAAGGAGATGTCAAAACAGTAATATAACGAAACGACCTAAGCACCATAAAATATGAACTGATTTGTACCGATTCCTAATTTTTCATAATTGTTGATGGTTCAATTCGCAGAAAACAAAAAGGTATAACCAAAGAAAAAATACACACTCTAATATAAAATTGTATACTATACTCCTTATATGGATACGAAAACGTTAAGTCGCGTGACTCGGATTTCGAAAAAAATTGATACCAATTATGGAAAAGAATGTAGAAAGACGCAAATTTTCAACAAACACGTGACTACTTTCCAATTTTATCTCTTCTCTTTTTAGTCGAAATTCACATAAACAGTTCTTCAACACCATAAGAGTGTGGTTTTTGCAAGCGAATGTGAATGGAATTCCGATGCCATTGAATACTGGGTAGAAAATAAATTTGTTTCGTACCATAAATAAAATTCATTTTAAAATAATTTAAATTAGATTAGAAAGTTGTAGTGTAAAATTTTATTAACTTTAAATTGTACAAAAAAATGTTAATTCAAATAGGTATGGAAAATATTATAACTATGTACAATAAATTAACAAAAGTTTTTAATATTTTTGTTTATACGAAATAGACATTTTATATTTCCATTTGAATATTAAAGTTAAATAAAACAAAATTACAACGCCACTGGTAAAAAAGAAATATTTATTTGGTCAGATGTTGGCCAGCTTGGAAGACTAAAAGTGACTTCAGTAGTTTAGTTTAGTCTCTCTTCTCCTAGTACTCAGTTGAAGTGAAATGAAATTTGACTTGAAGTTATAGAAAGTAGAATTTAAAATGAAACTATATGCGTTAAAATTTTACGAAAATCGACAAGCCAATTTTTCTTGGAATAATTTATCTGGTTAATTTTGGACACCAGCGAATATTTCATTCGACGCCAGCTGCGTACTTTATTTTTTCCAAATAGAACAAATCACACTTTTTGTTTACATAGTTAGTCCTCGGGAAAAATCTCCACTTATTGGACACTAAAAGCATAGTTCCTTATCGAAAATTATAACTTTTGGCAATGAGCTCAGAAGCGTTATACGCCTTTGTGTGAAAATGTATTGTTTGCTCTTACGTGATCTTATCTTCCATTACAGGTCAACGCTATATTAAGGTAGTATCACGTAATACAAATATAACCAGAACAGGCATTGCGTAGACCAAGAAATCTTTCCCCTACCTTAAATTCTTTATAGGAAACATGACTTTTACATATGAATATTTCTAATTACAGTAATAATTTTATGTTAACTAACTGGTTTTTGTTGAAATATACTGTCAAAGCTTCATTATGGATCCATAATTCTTTATTTGAAATAAAAAATATTCAAAAATATCGAGTTTGTTCCTACCTTAAGTCAAGGCACATATGTAGATCTTCAATACTCCACACATGATTTCTAATGCGAAATAATAAACTTACCGGACTTTTGTTAAAACTGTCTTGTATAATAAAACATCACTATTCCTACTTAAATTTCAGAAAATCATCAAGTTCAATCAAGGAAGCTGCTACTTCCGGTACACAGATTCCCACCAAATGTCCCAAGGATCTTCCACTTAATAGAAAATGTTTAAGTATGAAGTTTCATTCCAAATAGTCAATTCGCCTAGACTGTGTAGATGCCGAACTTTGGTGAAATACAATTTTTTTTATCAAAACCCGTCATTTCCGGTAAAATTTACAAAAAAATGTTTTAAACTAGTTTTGTTTGTAATTTAATAAAACGAAAACGCTCGTCTGGAAGCTGTCATTTCCGTGGACCGATTTGACCAAAAATCACTGCAATCTTCCAATTTATAGAAAAAGTTTAATTATGAAGTTTCATCCATAATCAATCAATTCTTCTTTACGTATAGAGGCGTAATTTTTGTTGGAAAACAAAGTTTTAGTCAAAAATCGTCAATATTGTTACAAAAATTATTTAGAATCTTTTAGTTTATAACCGTTTTTCTCGTAAAAGAATTACTTTCAAAATATTTGCAAACAGATTTTTGAAACACTATTTAATTTTCTTCGGCGGTACAGTAAATCTGCAGAAACCTCGAATTTAAAATTCAGTGAATCGCTAAGAAATATTAAAATATAGAATTTATTTAACGGCTTTAAGTCAAGATTCTACTTAATGGTTTTACGTTTTAACACAACGTGTTTAAAATAAACTAAATCTTTGCAGTTTTTGGTGAAGGATGTTTTGCTTAGTATCTTTACAGTTCTTGGTCTTTATTGTGAAGAAATATTTATAAAGTTTTTCACTTGTATTGTTTTAAAACAGCATTGTATAAATTATGTTACACTGTTTCTTACATTATAGACAACATCTCAATTACGACCCTCACACCGGATAATAATATGTTCTCGATATCGATGCGATGTGATAAATTTTTAACAATCCCCATATACACTGTTTATACGTTGTCATGTATGGTATATGTATGTATAACAGTACTGCATGATTGAAACGAGATTGAACTTTAAGTGTAATGTTATTATTGTTATTGATATTGTTCTGACTTTTATTCATTTTCATGTAGTTTTGTTAAGTTCTTTTTGTTTGTTTTTCATTTTGTCTTGTGGAAGCAAAAGTTTGATGAAAATGAATTTTTCGTAGAGAAGTATAAATTGAGTTGCAATATGTTGGCTTTATATTAAGGTTTGTCGTTTCGTTTCAACTTTGTCGTATTTTTTTTTCCTTTTTGCTACATATTATTATATTCTTTCTTGTGCTCCCGACAAAAGTTTAAACGATTTTTGTTGGTAGTAAGGCCATTATATATTGATACGTCGTCGCCTCGTGTTAGACCCTTCTTATGTAATGGTGCGGTACTAAAACGTTTTCATACACGTCTGCTGTATATTAAATACTGTCTTTATAACTCGAAAGTATTTTTTTAAAAGTTTCGATATAGAAACGAAAATCATAATTTTTCTTCATTATGACTGTGTTGTATATGCGAGTGTACCATCCATCCATCCGTACGATAAGAATAATCTTAACGAAAACAGCATGCATTTACCACAAAATCCTTTAATTTTGTCTCCATTTTCATCCTTAACTTTCTGTCTTCGTCACAGCGCTGTGTCTTCCACAATCGCACGAGATATTTAGTGTGTATCGAGTATACAATGTATACGAAACATATTAAACTTAATTTATTCGAAAGATTTTATGTAACTTCTGATTCTTCTTCGTTTCTTTGTGAATTGAAAGGATAAAACGAACAACAGAATAAGGAAGACTGTTAACAAATCCTTTTACATTTGCAATAAGGAGATAGAGAGAGAATATGATAATAAAATAAATAAACATACAACAAAACTTGTAAGCGTAAGATGAATATATGGATTGTATATATTGCCTTAATAATATGAACTGGTGGAATCATTTGAGATTCGGTTCACGTTTCGATATTGAACTATAAGATATTATATGCGTTCAGTATTTACATTAATTTCCTTTGTTGTTGCTTTAGTGTTGTGCGCGATTATATTGTTTATATCATTACTTATGTTTAAACAGTGGTGTACAAAAGTGTTCGAACAATATTTAAATTTGTGTACAGAAATGGAGCTTATTATATAATACAAGTGTGGTTCCCGTTACCAAAAGGAAGCAACATTGAGCGAACATTTTATTTTGTTTGGTTCGTAACTCTTGATTTACGTATTCATCTTTCAGATTCAATGTCTGCGTTTCCGCGAATTGGCACAATCTTTGTTAGGATCATGCAGTTCTAGATTCTGGAGTCATAGTAATTTTTAGACTAATTTTTACAATCTAATTACATAAGTGTTGAATAGAAATAACAACCAGCACGTCGCGCGCATGGTACATATAATGTTTAATTTTACAAGCATATGTTGATTTGCCTGCCGTTTTCAACTTTAAAATTCCACTGAAAGACAATAGCTAAGTAACGTTAAGGCATCGGATAAGAATCATTTTAGACATGATTTGTATAGAGAACCCACATTAGGTAAAACGAATCTACCGCAACTATCTAATCTAACCCAGTCGATCCGTCGATTGTTCCCAAATCTATATGTTTATCAGTTTTAAGAAGAATTTTAACGTATACTAGTCCCAATATTTATGTTTATTGATTTAAGAACACTCTTTTTGACCTAAACTGGAACCGATACAAATTTACGGACTATTTTTTCAATTAGTTTTCGTGGTTTATATCAAAAACATTTGTTTTATTGAAGTCGTCGTGTAATTTTTAACTATAATGTGATTATTAATTATTGCTTCACTATAAATTGTGTTGACAAGGTTGAAATGGTTGACAGTCGTCGTTGTTCAAAGGACTGGTTCAAGTAATTGGCCGATTTTGACGCCTAAATCGTCTTAAAGAACCTGATGGAAGTAGGACCCGTGCTTAGAGCTGTCGACCTTCTAATGCAACTACATTTAAGCACATGCAAAAGGCCCATTTCAGGAACAGTCAACATTGATAATAATCGATGCGATAGAAGGCAATAGAGTTTAGAATAATTATGTTGATTGTCGGCCAGCTCTTAAAGAAGAAGCTGACACCTCGCAATTATAAACTTGATAGTGTCCACTTTCTAAATGACACAACGAAGCGAAACGACACGAAAAATTTCATTGAATTATTCTTTTAGGCGCTAGTGGTGGTTTAAAGAAAGTGCTCGTCGCAAACGAAATGATTTTTACCATTGAATCAGTCCACAATCGTCAAAATTGCCGTGACTTTCGGGCCGGAATCGAGTCGGATTCCACTTTCGGGCTTCCGTGATGGTCTTAGTCTTAGTAGACATTTGCGCTACCGAAAAGTCGCCTTTGAATTTCATCGATAGAAACGTCAAAATAAAAGCCGAATGCATCAACAACTAGTTTAACGGGACGTTCTGGATCTGTTTCCAGTTTTTGGTGCTAAAAGATTTGACCAGGATATCAGTCTTGAAACAGAATATTCCAGGAGGGCACTACAACTCGGTAAATTAGGATTTGAACTTCCTAATGTATTGAGTCCGCTGGAAGTAATTTTTTGAATAATTTTACTGTTATGGATTTACAATTTTTTTTAACCATTTGCTGTTGGTCTGATAAAAAATTTTGTGCTGTGTTCGTAGTTGGAGAAGGTCTGGAAAAAATAATAATAAATGCCAGGTTTTTATCTCGGAAACGGAACAAGAAAAAAAAAATTTGTTAGAATGAAATTGTTGATTATGAATAACTTTCAAACTCTTTATTTTGGGAGATATTGACGAAAGTTATTTTTTAAAAGTTAGAACCTATAAGCAGTTAAAGGGAGGTCAACTACCTAAATTCACACCTTGCAGTGCTACCTGGGTAAATCTAAATGAATCAGGAAATAGGTAGAGGCGATGTAGGGGAATCTCTGCTTATAGTCATTGATACATGCCATGGCGAGTTATTGGCGGCGGATAACCAATACAACCTCAGCGTTTGTTCTCTTGGTTATATTCGGCTGAAGCGGACGTCTGTCTTGTAATAAGTGGCTCGCTATATAAACGTGTTTCAAGACAGTCTGCGTGTCTTAAGATCTATCACCAGTACGTGACCCATACACGTAATAAGTGGGTTGAGCGGAGGACTAACTACCTACTCTGACAAAAAACATCAAGTTATGAACCCTATGCAATCGCGTCGAATTAATTTATCGGATTCATCACAAACACGACCTCGGAAACTCTAAACGGATAATCTATAAAAATGAGAACATAGAACGTGTTAATCCTTTTACACTCAAATAATAAACAAGTAATATTAACTAAAAAGATAAGTAATTTTAACTTCAATTTAAAGTTCAGATTGAGCCTGTAGCGCTAAATAATTTTGACCGAGTTTGATATCTGAAAGTAACTCAATTTGTAAACTATACTATCGGCTGGCATGGAGCTATGTAATGCGCAGATGATAACTTAAATCGGTCCTATAGCCGTACGTTTTCGATTTGGCAGTAATGCGTAAAGTAAGACGGGAAAATGAACCGCGACAGAGCAGGGAATGCTTCGGAAAGATGGCATGGATTAAAATTAGAAAAAAAAAACTTAATTTTATGTAAGAATATTAAAAAAAATGAGTCGTATTACGTAATTCTTACTTCTTATTTTGTAAAATAAACTTATCGGATGAAGTTAAACGAACATACAAGTTTAAGTAGAATTAAGCATGTAAAATTCTTGAGTTAACGCGGCTGTAGGTAAAATTAGCATTTTGCTAAGTATAAAATATTTTTATTGGTCTGCTTAGAATTATGCTAATTTCTTTTAAAGCTAAGTAAATTCAACTGAGCGATTGTGAATTCAAACTGGAACTAGAATTACATTATTTAAAAATTACGTTACCTGTACTCATACGAATTTTTCTTTACAAATAACAACACATCTAACTTACGGTTCCTTTGTTTAAAACATTTTAACATTTTTATTTAAACATT
This sequence comes from Nephrotoma guestfalica, assembly GCA_963691935.1. NCBI lineage: Eukaryota > Metazoa > Arthropoda > Insecta > Diptera > Tipulidae > Nephrotoma > Nephrotoma guestfalica. The sequence goes on from OY829915.1 coordinate 110,458,243, forward strand.
TTTAATTTTGATTTTTTTTAAATCCGATAAATCTAAATGTTTTAGTATATAAATTAATACGAGATATAAAAATCAGCGTCAATTTATTTCTTTCCCGGTAACGTGAATATTTGCCTCCATTACACCACATTACTTTTGTACACGCTTTAATCGATAAATAATGGTATCCCAGGCCCAGCTCATATACAAAAATAATAAAGATTTATGATAATTACTGATTTCCTTACAAAAATATATGACTTACCAGCTAGAATTCAAGGTGTGCTTTGGAATTGAATTAGTTGTCCGGGTGTATACGCTGGAACTACACCAGTCCTACTTTGTGGTTAAATCTTCCATCATTCGAGGAATGAATTTCCTCGGTAAATTCAGAAACAAACACTGCTGATTCCAAAACTTGTCTCTAATTTTTTATTTCTCAACAAAATACAATTATATACAATGTCTCAATTATGTCTATACACTATACAATTATAGAAATAAATTAGAAATTCGTAAAATATTATGATAGAAAAGGAATTATCCGTATTTGATATTTTGAAAAACATTCTTTTAATTGATTGATAATTCGTCAAATTTAACGTTAGTTTATAAATGAAACCAACTATTATTAATAGCATTATACTCACGGTAGTTTTGTTATAAGTCACTCAGCGTATTTTGATTTGATTTTCACTTTAAAAATTTCAACAGTTACTAATACATTAACATTATTTAACACAATATCCGACTAGCTGCATCCAACAAACGAATTGTATGGCATAGATTTTAAATAGCACCAAACAAACAAAATTTTATTTTACTGTGTGAGATGTAGCTTCAGCTTTATCAATAAGTAAACTTATCCATATTAAAATATGCTGAATTAACTACTTTGGTGTACTTTCCACTTTCGTATATATCGCCGATTTTTATGCCATACAATACATTTGTTGGATTTTACCTGCATTTTTCTAACGTATCTATTTTTTTTAAGATATCCATTTAAATAGTTAAATGTACTTGACCCTATGTAAAAATTACATTTATCGAAAATTCATCATTAAACTATTTCAAACTATGTTTTAATTAACAATAAGTAAAGCCAGCATAAATAATGTAACACATTACATTACATTACATACACGTTATTATCTATGTTGGTTTTTCTTATTGTTAATTAAAACATAGTTTGAAATAGTTTAATGATGAATTTTCGATAAATGTAATTTTTACATAGGGTCAAGTACATTTAACTATTTAAATGGATTTCTTAAAAAAAATATTTTTACATTTCAAAATTTATTACTGCAACATATCCTAAGTCAGGTTTAAACCTTATCCAATTCTTACTTATAGTATATACGTAAATTTTGCCAAGAATTTCGTTGGATCTACAATTTCAAATTTACTTAGCAGAATATGTAAAAATCGCATAAGATATTTTTTTTAATGTAAGACCTGACAACCTCCAGAACCTTTCGAACCAGGCGAACATTTTATTCATTAAACGTACTTGCACTACAAGAGCTCAGATGGTCTGGGAGTGAAATTTAAAATACCGCCAATGGTTATACTCTCCACTACAGCGACCATCAGCGGCGAGTACAGCAGACTGTGGACAAATAAATACAATATCAAATTTGTCAATACTCATGCGCGCCACCTTGTTGACCTAGAACACACATCAGCAACATCCCGCACCATAATATCAAAATTATCGTGGGCGACTTATACACAAACACCTGTAGGAGCGCGGGTACTACATCATATATTGGTCCGAAGAGTTTCAATAAGCTGAACAACAACAACGGCCAACGGTTCACGGAATGATTTACAATGTATAACCTAGTTTATTGAGTACGTTCTTTTAACATAAAAAAATTCACAAAGTCAAGGGGCGATCGAATGATGGAAGAACGGAAAACCAAATTGATCACGTTATGATCTTGATGAGACATTCCACCAGCATAACTGGCGTTAGATCTTATAGAGGCACCGTCATGGATAGTGATCATTTGCTTGTTCTGTTCAAATATAACTGCAAATTATCATCCACATTTAACAAACAAGCAAAGAAAACCGTGTGCTAAAATACGAATGCGCTAAAAATGAAGAATCTACAATATTACTAGAATAAATTCTAATAAACATCCAGGAGCAATGGCTTCCTATTCAGTCAGCATAGGATGATGATAGGATGACTGTCGCAGCCGAAAATACAATTATACGAAGACCACCAAGAACACGAAATGATTGATTCGACGATCGGTGCCGTAAAATCGTCGTTAATAAACGAAAACTGCGTGAAAATGGTTAGCTCGTAACACTAGGAATACTTAAACTAGGTCTCTCCGCGCCAATGAAGAAGCGGTCAAATTCGTCAAATGGCGAAGAAAAAAGGTTATAAAATTACTACATAATTGAACAAGATATTGATTATAACTGTTGTAGCGCACCGGCATTACTCGACTTATAGTGTCTCGTATAGCAGACAAAATAATTCGAACTCAAATGGATGCGATCGTAGTCCCACCCATTATTACTCTGTATTTGTCATGTTTTTTCCTTGTAAGATAAATATAATTTTTTCCGACATTAATTCCGACATTTTCATTCATTAATTTATGAACATTTTGAGACAATCAAATTTAAAGTCCGATTACATGAAAAGCTGTCCATTGGGGATGTACATATATTGTTGATATGATTAACGAGCATAATTAAGGGATATTTTTTGAAGGTGGAAGAAGAATGACGTCTTTTTTTATTTGATAGCACTTAATGTTATGCGGTGTTTGTGGAGAGATTAAATGCGGTGTGATTTATAAATTTCAGCCACAGTTATAGTACCAATATCTGTTCGAACTTGCCGTTCCCTTTATTGTATGTTAGTGTAATTGAATCACTATCGCCTTTCGCAGTTAATGTTATTAATAAGATAATGGCCGATTGAGAATATGACAATAATATACCTTTCCATGAGTATGTAACACGACTACGTCCATATAAATCTAGATGTCTGAATTATAATCTCTGCACTCTCTAAAATACAAGAAGCGTTGGATTCCGCTGTTACATTAAATGTGCACTTGCCATTTTAAATTCACCATGCATCAACGAAAATCTCTCATTTCATGTTACGAGAAGTAGTAATCACCAACTGCTGGACCTTGAACACCTTGAACAGACTGGCTAAATCTTTTAACATTTTAGAGCATACATTTGATTTTAACTTATAAAAGGGCAGCTAAAAAACCCTGAAGAACTGCCTTTTTATTATATTTTTTTTTATTTGACTGCTTCAACTAAAGATTACAAAGTACTAATTTTAATGTATTATCGTATTTAATGAAAACTTTTGATATTTCGCTTTGATATTTTTAATTTTAATCATTTTAATATTTTCAATTTTGAACTCATTTCCGTTGATTTGCCTCCTATAATTACTTGCTGATTATTTTTTATGATTTAGCTCTTCAAGACTATTTAAAATTGCTTGAATGTGATTTCTCATATATTTTGTACCATACCCGTCATTTTGAACAGAGTTTGGAGTTTTAACTGCCAATGTTTATTTATCCTTTCTGCTTGTTTGGGGATTTTGTAGACTTTTGTGTGTCTGAGACTTTTGTATGTCCTTATTTTCTGTAACTGCTTGGCAACTGTGCAAGCACGATAACTGGTTGGCTGCCTTTTACAATTTACAAATTTTACTGATGTGTTTCTTTTCAGGGTATAGGTTTGTGTTAATGATTAAAACATTTCACAATGCAAATATTTTGAATTGTGGTGTTTTTGTCATGCTTCTTTTGATTGCTTCAATTTTTAATATCAGGTATACCGGTATTTTGAGTATACCGGTTATATTGTATATTTTCAGAGTTATCAAAAATCATCATAAAGAGGGGAATATTCTCTTTAAAACAGCACTTTGGGCATTCTCTCCACTGAACTTTTTTGAATTTTCAGACTATCCAAAATGTTGAACTCTTAATTTTCACGGTAACCAGTTCTATCCTTGCTTTCACTAGTTGAATGTAGCTTATTGGACATATTAAGAAAATAAATACACCAAAACCAAAAACTCATTTCTCTAAGTATTTAATTTCATTAAAATTTTAGAAATTTGTAGTACATGCAAAAAATTTGACAGTGTCTTAAAAATAAATCATTGAGCAATAAGATTGCAAAATAAACATATTTTTTAATTAAAATATTATCAGTTCTGTACACAAATATTAAATCATGAACTAATATATTTGTGTTCCACTGTGATACAAACTCTTGTATATATTATAAAGACAAGATGCAAGATTTTTCTTTAATACCGTTATACTAAAAATAAACATAAATTAAGTAATGAGTCTTTTGAACCGTAATTAGAATAAATATAATATTTTTTACGATATTTTAATTCCAATGGTCTGGATGAAGATGAGCGCGCGCGACTATAAATTCTCTAATGCATGAAATACAATTCTTAAGATAAATGAGCTCAGTTACAATACCAAGACCGTATACACACCCAGGCATAAATACATGTATGCCATGTTTATATAAAGAGTAAACAATTATATAAAATTTACATATTAACTTCTTAATTTCGCTATATAAATACAAATACTTTACACCGTCTTAAGTGTATACAAATTTTCCGTTTTAATTACGCTAAAATAAAACACGGTTTTTCTCTCTTAAATTTTTTGAAACGCTGTACGCGATTTTGTTGTGTAGTACGACAAGCAGATTATGTGAGTGTGTATCTCTATGTGTGCATGGTTGTATGTATGTTTGAATTGTGTATGATGGATATATTTGCTTGTAGATTATGATATATATGATATCGTTTATGATAAGATTATTATCAAAATAAGATAGAAAACTTTTTTTGTATATATTTACTTTAAGTAAGATTATAAGACGTAAGACTATGATATTAATCATCTTATGAGTTTCTTTTTATTTCGCATATGCTTCATCTTGTTACTCTTATGTACATACTATCTTGACGGATTACATATGGAATGTGATCTGAAACTTAATATCATCTCAACGAAAGAACTTTCTTCGTTTTATATATATATTGTAGATAGATTGATACCAACTTCTAATTCATTATATTATAGTAGACGATAATATAAAATGAGGTACACTCGCACTTTAAACGTTTCGAAATAATTAACCATTTGATTAGATGCACGAAGAACTTTTTAAATCTATTTCGCATCGATTAAATTTCCATATCATTTTCATTTCATCCGTAACAGACAAATCAATGAATTACTTTTATGCAGAATACAATTTTTAAATCCACAACAAAAAAAATTCCACTATTCAAATTTGCCACCGAGAAAATACATAGACATATATCGTGAAAAATTCGAAGAAAATCGAAAATCAAATAAAACATAAATTAAATCTTTTTTTATTTATTTATTTTTTTACTTTATGCGATTCTGATTCTTCTTAAACAGTTCGGGAGAAACAATCGAAAGATTGTCTAGAACGAAATCTTACAAGAAACTGAAAATCTGTAAATTGTAAAATTCAATTTTCTAAACATTTGTGAGAAATATGTAAAATGTTATTTTTGATATAATTTAGGAGAAAAAGCATGTTTCATGCGACTACCATACGCAAAGCGACGGTTAAAAGAGTTCATAAAAATCACGTTTTAATAATTATCTAGTTCTTCGTCTTGAAGATAAATATAAATATATACTCGTATTTGAAAAGTTGGAGCTCAAATAGTAGTTTTATAGGCCTAATACCAGTCATTAATAAAAAGTTCTTGGAGCACCAAACGTCGCTCGGTCAAAGTTGGTTGAATTGGATGTGTTTTGTGCCATTAAATATCAACATTTCAAAAGTGGTACGTTAATTTTTATGCCGTGAAAAATATAGGCTACATTAAACAAAGTCGAAAATAATATCAATTACTTCTTTAATTCTGAATATAAATCCATTAAATAATATTATGTGAAATTAGGATATCGTCAAACAATTAAACACAGGTTTTTTTCTTTTCATGCACCATTTTATGAAATATTCCTTTTCGAACTGTAGTTTGCTGAATCTAAATAAACGAAAAAGTTCTTATATGAAAGTTTTTTTTTCGAAAATCATCGTTTCCGCTTAAATGCTATAGTTTTCAAAATATTGGCAAATACTGAAAAAGTTTTTATAAAAAGCATTTTATCAAAATTTGTTATTTCCGCATAAATTTTTGGAATCCGGACCAGTTTTGTTGCAAATTTAATTTAGACTCAATTTGTTTTAATATATTTTTTCTTAAGTGGTATACTTTTTAAAATATTGGCAAGAAACGATAAAGTTCCTATGGAAGCTACCACTTCAGAGGCACCGATTTCCGCCAAATTTCTCTGAAATCAGTCAATTTATCAGAAAACCTTACTAATCTCACGTTTAAAGTACAAGGGCAAATTTATCATAAAGAGCACGATCTCTTCTTCCTCATCCTGATAACGACTCCAAGTTTTTACAAATTGACTTTATGGGCAACGAGGAGACGGATACTAATCAACGTTGTGCTATTAGTACCGGAACAAACCGTGAAATAATATCAATATCACAGATTTTATTCCATGAACGCAGTCAAACACGCTCCGTTCAACTGCTCAACATGAAAGACCCTCAAACGATCAACGAAGTTGCTGTTGGCATGGTCGGAACGATTTTCGATCGACGTGATATTATTTTCTATAGACGAAATGAATATCTACCACGTGTTACTGAAATACGCAGATCGTATCATTGCCGAGATCGTATCTTCTTAGTCATGTCGGAAATACATACTTTTCCATATGCAAATTCTTGCATTCATACTCATATACATAAAATTGGTATAAGAAGCAATTCGGGAAACATAAATATATATCTTGTTAATTGGATTCGATTACAAACATACGTCACTCAATGTATATATAATGTATTAGGTGTGCAAGTAGAAACCCAGTTATTTTGGTCAAATTCAACTTTATTGATAATATAATTGTTACAAAGATTAATAATTGAAGTATTCGTCATTACCATCTATGGTCTTTTGCCATTTATCAGGTAGATGAATGCCTTCGTGGTAGAAACTTGATGGTTTCGAAGCAAAATAAGCATCGAGCCATTTTTTACAAATATAATGGCATCGATCTGAATAAGTTGTAATCAGAGGGAGCCAAGTTTGGAGAATACGCCGCATGCTGTAAAACTTCCCAGCATAAGGAGAAGATGACTTCCTTGGCTGACTTGGTTGTGCAAGGACGAGCGTTGTCAGGCAGCAGCATCATCTTCGGGCTTCTTTGGCCCGTAAATGGTCTTTTTTCCTCCAGAGCATCACTTAATTTGTTCAATTGGGTCTGGTAACGTTCAGCTGAAATAGTTACACCAGGTTCCTGAAGCTCATAGTAAATTACTCCTTTCCAATCGCCCCAGACACACAATAACACTATCTTGGCATGAATATTCATTTTTGCAACTGATGTTGATGGCTGGCCTGGATCAACCCATGGTTTTTGGCGTTTAGGATTATCGTACCAAATCCATTTTTCATCACCCGTAATGATTTTGTGCAAAAAATTATTTCTTTTGTACCGAGAAAGCAAATGCATGCAGATGTCAACTATTCGTTTTTGGTTTGCATCGGTCAGTTTATGAGGAACCCATTTCCTTGCTTCTGTATTTTTTCTATTGCAAGTAATCGAAGTTATATTGCTTGATGGAGGTAACTGTTCTGCAAGGTATTTTTGAGTTCGACACGAATTTTCGTCCTGTAAAGCTTCAAGTTGTTCGTCTTCAAATTGTTTTACTGCACCTGGACCTGGATCGTCCTCAAGACTATAATTGTAATCACAAAATCTTGCAAACCACTTGCAAACCACTTTTTTACTATTGAGCAGCATTTTTGTTTTCATTTGAAAACAGAATAGAATGCAATGACTTAAATGTTGTTTATCGACATCTTTCTCTTAAAATTTATGCACACGCAACGACAGCTTGTAAGTGACTGAAACTTATGCCTAGTTAAAAAATTAAAATTTTGACATAAAAGTTAAAAAAAAGTTTATTCACCACAAAAAGTAAAAAAATGTATCAGGTATGAACCGTATATAAATTTTAACAACTGGGTTAAAAAAACAACCTTATATTATGAGTCGAAAACAAAATTATTCGTGATAGAAAATTGATTCCAAGAATAAAAATACGTAAAGGACCATATTATAGTGTTTTAAGTAACATTTTTAATTAGGTTTTGTTTATTCATTAGAGTCATATGAAAAAAGGATCACACTTTTGAAAATAAGAATTCGATTGAATTGTTTATTTACTGGGAAAAATTAAAATTCCAGTATCTGTAGTATTTTTAATTGTTTAGACAAATTGTTGAGGAATGCCATCAGTAGTGTGTCCTTATAAGGTGCGCATCAAATAATACCGTATAAAATGCCTCACTAATTTAGTTTTTATATGTTTGAAGAGTTTGTTTAAATTAAACACGGGAGACGGTGCCGGAGATGAAGTTCCTGAAGAAAAGGTAAACAGGGAAGTTTGGCCATAGTTTGATGTTATACATCAATATGCGAATGAGAAGGATAATTACTATCCTTCCTATGTACTACCAAATAGTCGAGGGGTGTATAGATGGCCAAATGTTACCGATCTATCAGCGCAACTGTACGACGTCTGCTACATCTCGTGGCACTGATGGGGATAGAACTGAAATATTTAGTTCGAAGCCTTCTTCATCTCGCGGCACTGATGGGGAAAGAACTGAAATATTTAGTCCGACGCCTTCTTCATCTCGTGGCAGTGGTAGCCAGGAAATATATTTTAAAAGACAAGATCGGCAACCCGAAAAAAAAATTAATACGCTGTCGGGGTGTTTGGGCAGCTTGTTAAAATACAGCATCCCAATAACATTAATGTGTTTGCTTTATTAATATCATCAGAATACGAGAATTCAAATGAATAAATACAGTATTGGCTTATAATTTTTTGATTTTAAACATTTTTTTATTTAATTTTAATTAAACAAATGTAATTTGAAAATCTGAAATAAAATATGAATTAAAAAATTATGTTATGCTTTAAACTACGAGTAGCTGTTGTAAAAGTGTATTTGAGGAAAATAATTGCTTCAGATGAATCTCTTTCCGACCGATTACTAATATTTCGCCATCTGATTTTCAATATTCCAAAGACGCATTCGACAATGTTGGGAGCCCTACTATGTGCAGTGTTAATTTTTTTTTGTTGGCCGACAGCACTTTTATATGGAGTAATTACAGCTACGGGTCGTAATTGGCAAGGATAGCCAAGCTGGCGCTTTGGTAGGACTGTTTTTAAATTCTCTTTACTGAAAAAGGACTGTTTTTAAATTCTCTTGTGTCATGTACCGATCCAAAAAAACCAACGAAAACATCATTAAAAATGTAGTTCCTGTCAACTACGGCTGTACCTGAATTGAGTAGAATGACTTCTAGTTGATGTATGAAAAACAAGAAAGGCTTGGCAAAGAAGTCGCCAGCATATAAAACAACTCTAAATTTTTTATCCAATAAACTAAAGTTGCTAATTAAAGAAATAAAAAACGAATCCATTAATAAATACTTGAGTGGCCGTACTGGGGGAAAATATACCGAGTACTACTCCCTTTGGCAAGCGACAAAGAGTTTAAAATGACTTAAACTACAAACTCCACCAGTTAAAAAGAAGATAGCACATGGGCTATAAGTGCAAAGCAAAAAGCTTCGTTGTTTGAAACCCACCTCGAGAACACGTTCCAGCCTCTACCTAGTCAAACTGCAGAGGAAAACATACCACCAATGGATAACTGCAATATATATCCTGTCACATTACAAGAATTAAAAGAGGAAATTAATCTTAACCTAAATACAAAGAAATCTTCAGGATATGATTTAATTACAGCACAAATAGTAAAAGCTTTTCCTGAAAAAGGACTACGTAAACTACTCCAAATAATTAACGCAAATCAATGGAAAGGAGCAGAAGTAATTATGATACCTAACTCCAACAAACCACTAAATGACAAAAATTCCTTACTTCTAATAATTTCAAAATTATTCGAGAAACTACTCCTAAAGAGACTCAAACCAATAATAGTAGAAATAAATCTTATTCCTCAACATCAATTTGGCTTCAGGGAAACCATTCAACAATAGAACAAGTACACCGAATTACAAACATTATTGACGACGTACTTGAAAAAAAGAAAGTATGTTCAAGCGTCTTCTTGGATGAAGCACAGGCCTTTGACAGAGTATGGCATAAAGGCTTGACATATAAATTACAAAGAGACTTACCAAAGCAGTTTTATGAAATTCTAAAATCTTACATATCTAACCGACTCTTTCAAGTTAAATTAGATGGCGAATACTCAGAAATTAAGAAAATATCAACAGGAATACTACAAGATAACGTTCTGGGACCAACTTTATATGTTCTATACACCTCGGACCTGCCAACAATAGAGGAGACTAACATAGCGACGTTTGCGGACGATACGGCCATCTCAGCAATTGATAATAGCATAGAAGAATCTAAAAGCAAATTGCAAAGAGCTACTTATATTGCCAGTACCTGGACCAAGAGATGGCGAATAAAACTTAATGAAACAAAATCTGTTCACGTAAACTTTACCAACAAGGTCAACTGGATACCAGTAGAACTGAACTTTCAGCAAATTCCCTATGCAAACACGGCAAAATACCTAGGCATGACCCTAGACACGAAACTAAAATAGAAAGAGTATGTGAACAAGAAAAAAGAAGAGTTAAACATCAAATACAGAAAGATGGATTGGCTCTTAGGAAGAAATTCTGAGCTAACTCTACATAATAAATTGCTACTATACTGACCAATCCTAAAACCTGTGTGGACTTACGGTATTCAGCTCTGGTGCTGTACAAAGAAAACCAATGTCAATATCATCCAGTCATTCCAAAGCAAAGTCCTTCGTGGAATAGTTAATGCACCGTGGTACATGAGAAATGACAACCTCCATAGAGATCTGAAGATGGATTTTGTCAGTGAAGAAATAAGCAAACACGCGAGAAAACACTTGCAACGACAGACAATTAAAGGAGATGTTTCATTAGAACTAAAAAATTAAAACAAAATTTATTTCTGATAATTCCAATGTCATCGTTGATCTGTAATTTTTGCTTAAACTACGTAGACGTATACCCAAAAAAATAAAATATATTTTATTGTGTGCAACTATTTACAGAAAAAGAAGACACGGTTTAAATTTTTTCGTTTACAAAGGATGAAATATCCCGTTTAGGTTGTCTCTGGTATTAGTATACACCAAAATGCTGAGATACGTCGTATGTTGGATGATTCAAACACAGTAAGATGGCTGCGAAGGAAGAAACCACATGATTTACTAGATCCAATCAGGATCGACTATATTAAAATTGTAAATGGAACTAGCCAAAGGGCTACAACCCTGTAAACAATAATATAAACTATGAAAGATAAATTACTAGATGATTTGTAAATCAGTTGTAATAAATAAATATATACAAAAAATTTCTTAGTTTACGATCGCCCATATTAAAGTGATTGTAGTTATCTAAAGTATTTATTAATCGACAAATGAAAATATACTTTAACAATATTATTATATTTTTATCGATTCCGCGTCCGTTCTGACGAAGTATTGTTGAAAAATTAACAAAATTATCATTACAATCGTGAAATAAATTTTATGTTTGGTATCAACATTTTTAACTATTTCACACAGTAAAATTATGGAGCATGTTAAAAAAAATTCAGCGTGATATATTTTTATTCAAAAATTTTTTAACAAATTATTTTTAACATATTCACTCACGACCTAAGCTACATATAACCAAAATGGCGGACAATTTGGATGCGTTCCAGTATATTTTAATGCGACCAGCTTCAGAGCCGCGTTTCTACTTGCACTCCTAATAATTATTATAAATGCAAATGAGTAAACCTAAATATATGCCTGTAATTTGATTGCATATACATATGTTTTTTTTATGTGTATGATAAAGGCAAATGTTCTACATAGAGGTAATTTAACTACCTATGTAGAAATTTGAAACGTTGCAATTATCGTAGCGCATCAAATATAAATTCCCCAAATGTACGAGTATAAAAATTGAGTTTATAACACTTTTAAATGGGCGGTATTTTGTTTTATTTTATAAAATTGTGTTTTCTTTCGAAAATACTTTTTTTTGTTTTGGTGGTATAAAGAGCTTTCCAGGGATACAATATTTTGGTAAGTATGCCTTTTGGTAACACACTAATACCAAAAGGACCCAATTGGTGAAGGGTCTGCCATCCGTTCCATTAGGGACGGAAGCCGCCTCAGAACGCGGGTTTCTTTTCTGCTGGCAATGTTTTGGCGAAATAAAAATTCTTACTATCTGTTGGGGCCCTAGGCCAAAATAATTGAATTCTTTTTTTCTCCCCCTATGGCTAATCTAGGGTAATTATGTTACCCTAGAGTAATAAACAATCATGAGTAAAAACCCTACATCTTCGGAGAGGAGTCTCCATTCTTATTGGGTCCGAAATACCCAATCCCTACCTACATTTCTTTTGATGGCATTATGCTGTCACATTAAATTTCCAAATAGTGAACGGTAATGTAGGTTGCGAGTTCTAATGCCCAAATAATCGACAAGCATATCGACAAGCAACTAAAATCTAGGAAACAGATTAGCCTTTAGCGAAAGCTGAGGTTTTTCCCGTTTCAATATGATGGAAATGTTGCTGATATTGCTAGTTATATATACCGGAAATCCAAGACACATGCACGAGTAAGTTCAGGATGACATGACGTATGTACAAAGATTTGCACGTTCAGATAATTTTATATCGTTTGTAATCCAACATAACCGTTAGATTACAGATTTACTTCTAATTGAATAAACATTGTCCCATCGGCATTATCTTACGTCTATGGAAAATGTTCGAAAAAATATCTTCAAAGTATGGATCAGAAAACAGAAATTGGTGGCAACGGATGCCCACAACAAATGCGACAAAAAAAGATGATGGAGGACACACAGCCACTATCAAAAATAACAATGTGGACCTTGATGTCGATAATAGCTGGATTGTTTCTTATACTCCCTTTCTATCGAAAGCATTTTAATGTTGAGTATTTCAACTCAGTTAAGACAATTAAATACGTATGTAAATATGTCATCAAACGGACTGATATGGCAGTTTTCGTACTTTCGAATAAAAATGCAAAAGTCGATGAAGTCACTCTATTTCAAATCGTTACATTAGCAGTAATGAAGCTGTTCGGCGAATTCTGGGTTTTAAAATTCACAAGCAATATCCTACAGTTGTACATTGAGTCTGGAAGAAAATCGTCTACAGAGAGCTGCTACCGCGGAACACAACATTAACAGCCTTTTTTATTTGTGTGAAACAGATTGATTCGCAAAAACTTTGCATTATGAAGCTCCAAAATATTACATATGAAACACATCGAGAAAGCAGTTTTTTAGAAGTAATCACGGAACAATTATCCTGAGTGTGCGAGAATACGTGGTTTCGATGCATTGGTTCGAATTTATAATATTCATGTTAATAATAATGAGTGTTATTATTTGACGATAATGCTTCATAAGGTAAGAGAACCAGAAGTATGTTAAATACCAGAAGTATGTTAAACCTACACAGAAGCATGTCTAAACTGGGCATACTTGAAAATGATCAGCACTGAGACAGAACACTAACAAACACATCTCTTACATGTTGTCTGCCACAAATACGCAAGCTCTTTGCAATAAACAACTGGGCACACCTTCTAATTCTAAATGTCATTGGGAAAAGCATAGAGAAAGCCTTAGTGAAGATATACTTCGAGAAGCACGTAGAATAAATTATGTTAAGGAGATACAGTTTTCAGCAGATAGTTTTAATGGGGCACTAATATTACTTGAAGACCTATGTGTAGCGGTTAGAATAATGCAATTAAAAGGCAAACAGTAAACGCATACACAAATATATACATGCAAGACGGAAACTACACGACGAGCATTTCAAACGAAAACACAAAGCAGAACGAACCATAACAGATTTATTTAAGAAAAATAAATATCATATCTTATAGTTAGCGTCATTTTCATATCATACAACACCGCCATTACACATGGCGGAAAATAAAGAAACACTCTAACACTTAATAAACATATTTTATTAAACACTTGTTTTTTTATTCCGTAACAAATTAAATTTTTGAATATTTTAATTAAAAAATTTGTCGAAAAAGTTTAAAAATCACTCGATCGATTTCGACTTGTTAGGTCATGATCAGGAGTATCTACTAGTGATGTTCGTTAAACCAATGCCTTCTAAACTACTGGCCTCTTACACCAAATGATGACGACACGCTAAGTCGACGGTTCAACGTATATTATCTAGATGGCAGCAAAATAAGAAACATGAAAAATTACTTTAAAAAAAAATCAGTCTTTCTAAATCGGTTAAAGGAGTATATTATTTTTTCCAAAATTTATTTTACACGTGGAGTTTACTATTCTCTATACTCCCAATTTTGAACGAATCATATGGATGAGTTATTTGTGTTGTTGTAATATAAAACAAATGAAACAATAAAATGAGAATTATTACATAGTGATGTGATAATAGTAATAGTGTGTAGGAAAAACCACTTAAAATTTTAACATTCCTCACATAATTTGCCAGACAAGGAAAATGGTTTATTGTAATCGTACTGATGAATCTCTCATTTTTAATAATTTTGTCTTTTTTCTCACGCATACGTATTGTTTATTATTTTTTTATGTACACTGTGATTTTGTTGTATTTGGTTATATGTAGTCTTTTCTTAGAAAAATTAGACAGATCACGACCAAAAAGCTAATTTAAAATTTATCGCATATTCGTTTACTTTTACAACAACAATTTGCCCGAATTTTATGTAAACGAATATGAAAGAAATTTGATCGACTTTTGTGGTAGTATTTGTGAAAAGAAAGACAAAAAATTGTTTATTATAAATGGCGGGTTTATCATTTCAGCTTGTTAGCATCGGTATAATAAAAAATTATAAAGCAAAGAATTAAAATGTTCAATATAAAGTGTCTCCCATTTCTCAATTTTATTAATTTATCAATAATTTTCAATTAAAAACATAAGAAATTATATAATTTCACACATAAACACAACATTTTAGTACACAAGATATTTCGAAAATACGCAGCACAAACAAAATTACCAATTATCCTTACAACTTTAATAAATCTATTGAAAGCAAAAACACTATTTGAAAATATGTCGCGCAAAATTACAAATTATCCTTACAATTTTAATAAATTTATTTAAAGAAAAAATAAATTTAAAATTGAATTGTACAAATGGCGCGGGGTCTTTGTTTTGATGTTTATGTTTTGACGTTTACTTTTGTATATATGTATGCGTAAAAATCTGACAAAATATCGAGATTTTTAAAATTGATCCAGGCAATTTGTTAGATCAAGATTTTTGTGTGAAAAAAATTTGTAATGTCAAAAATGTTGATCTGACAGCTCAATCCGATCAAATCTTTTTGATCTGACAGTTCCAACGAATTTGGTGTTAAATATCAAGTCTTTATTACATATTAAACTACAATTCTTATTTATTTTAATTTTTTATTCAAAGATATTCAAATGAAAATAAGGTTATAGGATACACACAATATAAACAAAATTATCATATAATATTCTCTTCTCTCTCACACACTAAAACTTCGTATCGCGTTATCTAAATAGGTGAATTTCTTTAAATTCGCACTAAATATTTTTGAAATGGATATGAAAAATTCAATTTATGAATTAAGAAAATCGATGAGACTTAAATTGTTCATAATTTATTAATTTATTATATAATAATTTTTGTTAACTTTGAGAAATTTTTTGCCGACGTAATAAGGAGGCAAGACGTATTATTTTTACTTAATTAAGGCGGAATTCCATTACTGCGGCTTTTTTTTTTGTAGAAAAACAGAAAGAGATAAAATCAAAAATCCGACAAAGACAGATAATTTTTATTTTATAGCGAAATTTTAAGGGGAATATTTGACAACTACGAAATTATAACCAATAATTAGTTAAAAGGTGAAAATTATTGTTCAATTAATTTTACATCTATCTCCAAATTACTAAAAATTCTAAATATTATTTGTAGGCATCATTTTATTATGTTTTTTAATTATTTCCTTTCAATAATTAAAAACTATAAAAACGCTTTACTATAAAAAAAAGTTAGGGGAATGTTTGCACCGCATTTATAACATAACCTAAATAATATCGCATGCATTAAAATTATGTAATACAGAGTAAATAATAAAAATTAAAAATTATAAAATATTTTAATGTGAACATTAATATAAATTTATCATGAAAACGCGATTTATATCACACTCCACCAAACATATAAAACGTCTGAGCCAAGTGCTCACCATAAAAATATTACTAAACTAAAATTTGCTGAGAGTGGGGAGTATTTTTCATTTTGGTTGCCATAAAAAATACTTCATTTTGTATTTTTTATTTATATTTATGGCAACCAAAACGCAACAACAACAACAAATTTAAGTATACAAAATTTTACTGTTTCACCGCTCACACACATACGGATTTTTGATTTTATCTCTTTCTGGTTTTCTGCATAAAAAAAAGCCGCAGTAATGGAATTGCGCCTCAATGGCCCTATTCCATGAGAAAAAAATATTATCTCAGCAAAACTAAAACGAGACAAAAATATAGATCGACTATTTGGGAGAAGGGCGTATCCGATTATAGCTTGCTGAGCAAATTTTTGTTGTGCTGCCATAAATTTTTCACAAAAAATATCAACTCGAGTATTTTTTATAGCAACCAAACGAAAAAAAATCCCTACCCCTTTTTAATTTTATTTTATACAAATTTTTATAGCGTCAAGTGCGTGAGAAGAGATTAAAAACTTTTGTATTTGTAATTATTTTGTGGTTAGTTTTTTTAAAAGAAAAAAGTGTTCCTGCGGTAAACAACAAATATAAAACTGAAATTTAAAAAAATGAAAAAATACGGTAAGTTTAGTTACAATAAGTTTAATTAGTTATTTGATATTCAAGTTTGTGAAAAGTGAAATTTGAAAACTATGTACATTAAATCCAAAGTTCCTACTGTAATTTTAACGGCACTGAAATTTAAAAAAAATTGATAAATCTTAAATCTTAATTATTTGAATTCGGTTACTGTGAAATAATTGCAAAAGTCGTATTATTGATTATTATAAAACTTTTGTACCGAGCAAAATAGTGCCGAGTGCGGTGTTTATGTCGTCCAGAAGAATTTATTTCCCAATAAAATGTATCTACTTCGAAACGCAATATTAATAATACTGTATTTTATTATATTTTAGGTAACAAAACAGTTGTGGTTCGTCCAACCGACTTATAACAGGCTACACAACATTTTGTTGGAATTTTAATTGCCAGACATCCGATAATGAAGGTAAAATGTTATTAACTGTCGCTTTTTATTTCTGTTCATTTTTATAGGCTTCCATATAGCTTTTGCTCGACACCTTTTTTTTAAAATAAAATAATAATAAAATATAAGATTGTTGTATTATTCACAATTAATTTTTGCTGAGATTAGTTGTAAGAAAATAAAATGTTTAATGAGTGATTTTATTCCGTAAGTATGCTTCACCGAATTATAGATTAATTGATGGTTTTGTGCAGCCCGTTATATAATGGAAATTTTAATATGGGCACTTTATATATATATATATATATATATATATATATATATATATTTATATTTATATATATATACATATATATATATATACAGATAGATATACTCGTATATGTACACGTTTCTGTTGCTGGTCATATTGCTATGGTATGTAATCGTCATTGTATTTTAACTGGACAGACTAAACTGGTTCCTAACAACTTCAAACAAACCCACTTAGGTACAGTGCATATCACGTTACGCTGTATACAAAATATTAAAAACAGGATTTACAGATGAGAAATATTTTATTCAAAATCATTAAAATTAATCTAACTATACGTATTAATAATAGCTATTTGTATTTAGGTGCATATGGCCGAGAATGCAATAGGCACGGATAAATTCTCGTTTAGCACATCACTCAAATGTTGGTAGCGTATTGTACAATTCATAAAATTTTTATACCTCTTAGCGTATAACTTGTTATTATACTTTATGTGACGTGTCTTGAGATACGTTCTATCGAAATCCGTCAGCTGGCGGACCAATTGTTCTTGTGAGTTAAGTTCATTTACGACTTTAAAACGCGACAGCTTTTACTGCTTCATATTTATGATTTTGGCTTTGGTAGCATACAGTATGACAATCCTTTCGATCTAAAAATAAACAAAATTATAAATATAAAATACACGAGAGTAGAGGATTTTAAACAAACTTTTTGCGATTTACAACTGGGTTTTCATCATCGTCCAGTCCAGATGATCATTTTGGAAATCGCTATTGTTGTCGCACACATCATCGTTCTTGTTCATTCCGTTTGGAGTGTCTTCACCTAATACCACACTGGTTTTTAGCTCCATTCCCTGAGCATATGATAATCTATCAAAATAATTGTCGTCTATGTGATGATTTACGGGTAGTTTTAGAATAAATTACGATTTGGGTGCGTTTATCACCCGCCACTGTATTTAGAGTATCGAGTTCTTCAATGGAAAATTCATTGTGATCCATTCAATTGGACAATTTGTTCGCAACTCTTGCACTTGGTCAATTCCGGCATTTGCATCGTATGCGAAAGTTATACGCGGTAGTTCCACCTCTTGTGGCTCCTCCATATCATCATTATGGATGATGATTTTCATAAAATCATCATCCATAAATCCAGTATCACTATCGCTGTCATTTAAATTTATGTTACTATCACCTACGGTTGATTGCAGCATCCTGAAAATAAAAAGATCGATCGTTATAGAGCAATTCCTTACTTAGATGTTTCCAGCCAAATACGTACTTATTTATGTCGCACGGCTTATCACTAACATTGCCGTCCAGCTTTTTGTATTTCATATATTACCATTTCTCATTTACAACGGGTGCGTCTTCATTGAATATAAATTCATTTGGTGTATTATCCCAGTACGAATTAACGTAATCAAATAAAATTTCCGAGTTATTTGATTCCAGCGTATTTAGAAAAACTCGATTCAAACTATTCATATCGCTTAACTTGGATTTTATATCGGCAGATACGAGATCCAAGAAAGATACCGTATCTAGTTTACCGTTTATCGTTCCATTACACTTTGTTACGGTTGAATTTTGTTGACGTCACTTTTTTGCTTAAGCCTTGGTCTTTGCTTTTGGATCCTGCACATCATTACTACCTACCCTCAGTAATTCTCATTCTCATTTCCTTCACCGTCTTTTTACCGCCGACATTCAAACGAGATAAACTACCAGACATTCAAATAATTTCGTTGTGCACGATAGCACATAGCACGATAGCACGATAACCATAAATTTTACTCGATATTTCCAATGAGACACCAACTACTTGGAAATTTTTGACATATTTACGATGGCCTGTAACCAAATTGGACAATGCATCGCGTTTAAATTTGTTTAAAATGCATTCTCTTTGTTGATTTTCTACGAATATATAAAACACAGATTAATTTGAAAAATTGGCCAAGCGATCTTCAATCATCACCACTTACATTGACCATGAACTGATGCAAACAAACTTTCAACTCCTCATTATTGTCCAGTACCGAAACATTTACACTACTCGTACCTGGCCACTGACCTACTTCGTCGTCTGTCATCTTCATGTTCATCGTCATTATACAAAAGAAACACAAAACAAATTAAATTGTTTAATGAAATTCACAATCAAATGTAGCTCGTTTGCTGTGGGCAACGGTGTTTTGAATACGAAATACACTTTCGTTGGAGTAACCATTATTAGTATCACACAGCAGCACTCAAATTTTAAACTTGCAAACTTATTCACTAGATTTATTATTACAACTAAATATTTATAAAATAGTTTTGTTAAATTTGTGTAATTTATTATTTATTTCGTAACTTGTTTGGGTTTTAAAATGTTAAAATTTTTTTTGATGCTTTGAGCAATAAAAAATAAATTAATTTGAGGTTAATTTACGAACTTGTCAAAAATGTCTCCTCCTTATTTTATAGCAGAACACTTTTTAGATATTTTCGTTAAATTAACCAAAATATATAAACAACATTTATTGTTTTCATCACAAAAATGATATTAATTTGTTTACTAATTTTTGGGATATAAAATAATTGTCAATTATTAAAAATAAAGATTTTTAGATTTTAAATAATTTAAGGTTAGTTTTTGTTGATTTCAAAATTTCCCCAATTTTTTCTACCATAAAATAAAAATGTTGTGTCTCAGTTGCTCTAATGTAAATTTTAGTTCTTGTCTTTGTCCGATGTTCAGCAAAATTTTTCTGTTTTCTCCATGGAATAGCGCCATTACGGCGGAATTTCATTACTACGGGTTTTTTTTTGTGCAGAAAAACAGAAAGAGATAAAATCAACAATCCGACAAAGAAAGATAATTTTAATTTTATAGTGAAATTTTAAGGGGAATATTGGACAACTACGAAATTATAACCAATAAATTAGTTAAAAATAAAAATTATTGTTAAATCTATTTTATTTTTATCTCTAAATTAGTAAAAAAATCTAAATATTATTTGTAGCCAATCATTATATTACATTTTTTAATAATTTCCTTTCAAAAATTTTAATTTTTGAATTGAAGAAAACCAACAAAGAAAACCCTTACTATAAAAAAAGTTAGGGGAAGTTAAGACCGCGTTTGAACATAACCTAAAATTATATCATTTGTATTTGTGAATAGTGTGTTTTGAGATAAACAAAAATAATAAAATTAAATATATATTTGTGGTGAATTTTATAATATACTTCGTGTATACGTGCATATATAATAATACTTGGTTTTTATAATAATATACTTGGTTTATAATATAAAATGGATTCAGATTCGGATAATTTTGATCCATTAAATATTATGTTTAGTAGTGACGATAATAGTGATGATGTGCCGAAAAAAAGCGTAGATTTTGGGTACGCCCATACTATTTGGAGCGAAACCGAAGCGGGGCATTCAGCTGTGTGTTCTCGGAAATTAAGAAAGACCCACAGCTTTTTTATAATTACTCGCGAATGAATCTGGATCAGTTCGAGGAATTATTGGAAATGGTCACTCCATTAATTGAAAAGGAAACAATCATGAGAGAACCCTTAAGTCCTACGTTACGATTGGCTGTGACATTAAGGTATGTTTATTTAGTATAATATAAATAATAATTGTTAATAATATTTATAATATGAATAATTAACCAATTTTGATAGTTTTCAAAATGGGGTTGTTTCTCCACTATATTTTTGTCCACAAATTTTTCCCGTAAATAACAAATCTGTACCTAATTTAAATATTTGTATTAATATTATCTAACTTAAATATTTACAGATATCTAGCAACGGGGGAATCCCAGACTAGCCTAGCATTAGCCTACAGATGTTCACAGACATGTGTGCACCGAATTTTAAAAGAGACGACAAGATGCATTACCGCAGTTTTAAAACACAAAGTTTTCCCTAATTTGTCCGCAGAGTACTTCAAAACTATTGCGGCTGGTTTTGAATACCGATGGAATTTCCCGAATTGCGTAGGAGCAATTAACGGGAAACATGTTACCATTCAAGTAAGATTTACATTTTATAAATTAATTAAAATACGTATTTTCAAGTTTTAAATAAGCAAATTTATAAAGACAAATGAAATTGAATTTAATGTTTTATTTTAAGTCAATTTTCTTAATTTCGGTACATAGATATAACTAAATACAATCAAAATCTCTGCATGTAAAAAACTTTTATACTTAAATAATCTTACTTTGCAAAATCACGTTTCAAAAAATTTATTTATCATATTTTATTTATAGGCGCCCAGTAATATATATATATATATATATATATATATATATATATATATATATATATATATATATATATATATATATATATATTCTTATTTCTTATTATTATTGTACAATTCCAAAATGTCAAAAGGAAATTACCCGTTAGTGTGCGGTTGTTCGGGCCACAATCTGATGATAATACTTCCTCTTTTGCGTTGTCGATCAGCAATTTGTCTTCTGTAATGAGGTGTACTGTTGTCTCCAACTTTGAGGTTACGTTGCATATGCTTTTTGTCCCCATTACTAACGGTTTGATACACTCATCGTTGAATTCCTTAATCTCGGAGTATTTTTGTACGAAGCTGTTATGATTTGACGTAGTGAATATTTTTTGTGTTGTTTTAATAATATGTTGGGGATATTCCTTTATTACTGTGTTGTTTACTGTTAGCGGCACAATCATTGCTGTTGTTGATGTTTCATCTTCCAGTTTTGGTATCTCTAAGATGAATAGGAGGGTTTCTTTGTTTACGGCAATTTTGGGTATTGCGTATTGAAGTGCTTCCTCTGGCAATGTTATGTTGACTGCTTGATTTGTCATTACGTCTTTTATTATAATAAGTTCCTTTAAAGTTAGCACCTTGTTGCTTGGTAGCCCGACTTCCGTCCTAACAATAGCATCTTGTATATCCTCCAAAATTGTGTTTATGGTGTCTATGTTGATGATTGCCGCTATCATTTCCATTTCACTGATTATCACTTTATTGGCTGTGTTTGTGTTTAGCACGGCTTTGTTTATCGTATCCGTAATCATTTGTATCCTTGCGCAAATTCTGTTGTTAATTTTAACCTGTTGGTTGTTTTCATCTATTAATTCTTGCATTTTGCTTTGTAGCAAGTGCAGGTCTACTGCATCTGGGCTACCTGCTAGCCATTTCCAAGCCGTTCCTAGAGTATCCCAGCGTTTCCTCCTGTAGTGTCTTAAAGGTTTAATCTGCTCTAGGTTGTTGTTTAGTTTTTTGCACTTTTGTTTTACGATATTATACAATTCTAATTTATCATTATTAATTTCTAATTTATCATAAATAAATTTATTTATCGTTTCTACCGTATTTTGTAAGTTAGTCAAATTTATGGGATGTACAATTTTTAGGTTACCTATTTGAATTTTACAATCATTTGTTTTTAATATTAGGATAGGGTCATCATTCAAATTGTTAATTTCTAATCTCTGGCTTTTACAGATATGAAAACTTATAATTAATATAACTATTTTTAATGAGTACATAATTAGAAAATAATGTTTATTTGCTTAACAATTATTACAACATAAGATAAAAAAAAATTGTGTTTAGCTTAATAGATTAAAACGTTTAAAATTTTATTTGTATACTTAATGTTAAAATTCAGAAAAGGGAGATAATTTGTCTTGCTTTTTTATTCCTTAGCCAGAGTTCTAATTTATTTATTCTCTTTTTTTTTTGTTTACTGGTATATTTAAAATGCATATAATGAAATGATTAAAATTTTGTTATTGTTGTCCTGGAATGATAAAGAAATTTGTATTTAATAAAACTCATTTATTTTAAACGTTTTATTTTATTTATGTTCCGTTTTATGTTTCTTCCCGTACGGAATGTTTTAATTTTTATATCTTTGATTTTAGTTTCGACTGCTCTTGGTTGTGCCTTTGTTCTTATATTTGGTTTAAGGTATACAGTCTGATCTTCTGTAAGAATTGGTGGTTCTTCTTTCCCACCGTTTTGTTCTTGCATTCGGTTGGCTGCTTTCTTTAAATTGCTGTGAACCGTTTGAAAAATATCCTTTGCCCGTGCTTGAATGTCTGTGGGGTCTGTGAAGTTATTCTGATTGAATATTACTTCATTAGGAGTGAAGCCAGTGGCTGAATGCACGGTGTTGTTGTATAGTGCAACTGACAGTTCGATGACAGCTGAAGTATTACGGTTTGTTAATTTTTGCTTATTGGTATTAAATATTTCGATCACAGTTGAATGTGTTTTTTCTACTTGTCCGTTGGACCCTGAAGATGATGCGTAGTCGATTTTGATATTCAAATTGTTTAGAAATTGTTTTAGTTGTGTGGATTGAAATGTGGTTTCGTGATCGCAAATAATACTATTCGGTATGCCGAAAAACGTGAAGTATTTGTTAAGGGCGTGTGTTACATCCGTTAAGTTTTTTGTGTTCATCGGTATCATTTGTAGGTGTTTGGAGAATGAGTCAATAATTGAAAGAAAATTATTTTTGTTTATGTTGACAATGTCAATATGCACCCTTTCTAACGGCTTCCTCGTGATTGGCCGTGGAGATATTTTAATGTTATAAGGTTTGCGGTCATATTTATGCACGTTGCAGTATTACATGCATTAATGTGAATTCTGATCTTGTTTCCCATGCGTGGGAAGAAGTATGCTCGCTTTTCTACCTCGTTGGTGCCTCTATGTGCACGTTCGTGTTCTTTTGTTATTATTATATTCTGTTTTTCTTTGTTCGTAACATCTTCCACTATTTTTGTCACGAATACAAAATGACCATTTTGACAAAAGTTTTTCCTAAAGGATTCCTGGATTATATTATATAGGCACTCTGGAGACATAATCGCTGATTGTTTCCCGTCATGATGCTCTTTTAGGAACTGTGTAATATCGTTTTCTGCGAAGGATTTCTTTGAAATAATGGTTCTTCTAAAATTGGGGAAGATATCTTCCGAAATGATCACGTCTATATTTGAGATTTTGAAAGTTTATTGGTTTCTGTAATAGTTAATTGGCCTGTCCGCGAAATGAATGAAGAAATCATCTGAAGTATCTGCTGAATGGATTGTTTCAATATCATTCGTTAGATGTGAGGGGCTTATTGGAGCTTCGTCCGATTCACGTGAAGTAAGACTTCATAACGTAACGTTTGCGAGTTCATTTGTATTTAATTCCTGTTCGTTATTTGTTGTCGGCATTTTGCTTAACGCGTCTGCCACAACATTTGTTTTGCCCTCTCTATAGACTACATCGTAATTGTAATTTTCCAACTCTAGCCTCCAGCGTAGGATTTTAGAGTTTTTTTTTTCTGAAGATTTAATAAAGGTTAGTGGTTTATGGTCGGTTACTAAAGTGAATTTATTACCGTATAGGTATGGTTGATACTTTTTCACCGCCCATATTATGGCTAGAGCTTCTTTTTCGTTGGTAGCATATTTGATTTCGGTTGAGTTAAGGGTGCGTGATGCAAATGCAATTGGCCTTTCGATATTATTTTGAACCTGGGACAACACTGCGTCTAAGTCGGCGAAGTCTGAGGCATCCGTTGTCAGAATGAAAGGTTTTGTAAAGTCTGGATAAGTCAAAATTTTGTCTGTTGCTATGATCTCTTTTAGCTTTTCAAAAGCTTTTATGTATTCTTATTCTGGATCTGCAAGATTTAGTGCACTATCCTTTTTTAGGTATTTGGTCATGTGTTTGGTTATTTTAGAGTAGTCTTTTATAAATCTACGATAATAACCCGAAAGTCCCAAAAATTGCTTAATTTCTTTTTGATTTTTGGGTAAGGGCCAATCCAGGATTTTTTTATTTTATCTTTGTTCGGCTTTTCCTTCTCGGGTGATGATATGCCCCAAGAATTCGGTTTCTCTTTTTAAAAATTCGCATTTGTCTAGTTGAGTTTTTAGGTTGAAATGCGATAGTCTTTCGAATATTGTGTCCAGATGGTTTTTAAGATTTTCGACGACTATGACAATATCATCAAGGTAAACATGACAGATCCTGCCTATTAATCCTTGAAGTACGTGGTTCATAGCGCGCTGAAATGTGGCCGGACCGTTTTTAAGGCCAAACGGCATCCCGCAGAATTCAAAATGGCCTTTGAACGTCGAGAAAGCAGTTTTCTCGCGCATCCATGAGAATCTGGTGGAAGCCTAATTTTAAATCCAGAGTTGTGAAATATGTTGATTTACCCAAATTATCTAAAATCTCTTCAATTTGGGGCATCGGGAACTTGTCGTCGATCGATGACTACCCTAACCTTGCGTATTCCCGATGCGTCGGTTTTCTTAGGAACAACATAAATTGGTGCAGAGTATGGGCTGCTTGAGTGGCGGATAATGCCACTATCCAACATTTCTTGTACCTGTTCTTCTACATCTCTTTTGAAATGATGTGGATATCGGTACGTTTTAGTATATACTGGAGTTTCGTCTTTAGTTAAAATTTTATGCTTTATCACTGTCGTCGCTCATAATTTTTCATTCTGTCTCAACAGTACCATTTGATTTTTATATATTCTGTCTATTAAAGCGACCTTCTCGTTTTGATTTAGATGGTCGATTCGTATGACCTTTTCTATATCCTGTTTGTTAATAATTTCTTTCCCTAAAATTGGGATAGGTTTTATTGTTTCAAAATTATTAACACTCAGATTTAATTTTGGCCATTCCATCTGTTTAACTGGGTCGTTTGACAAAATTTTTACTGTTGTTCTACCTTCTTTGGCTTTGTATAGGCTGGGCTGAATGACAATGTCGTCATTTAGATTTGTATAGTCTGGTACAAACCATTCGCCATCATTAGCTGTTTTGAAGGTTACAGTGTGGTTGTACATATTCCCTTTTGGGTAATAACGACGAAATTTGAATTTAATGTTGTTCAATAGGACCGTGTTTGTTTTATAATCAATCTTTGCGTTTAATTTTGCCATTGATTGCGAGCCTAAAATTCCATCGAAGAATTTATGAAATTTTAGCTCATAATATGTTTGTTCTGGTATATTATTATCTAGAAAATTAATTTTTCCTTTTTTTTACAATGTGGTTTCCTAATATGTTTCTTACTGACATGTGTTGATTTATTGATGTTGGATTAGGGATGATGCCGGGCTTAATGATGTTTTTATTTGCTCCCGTATCCTCTAATAGTTTAATGGTTTGGTCTTTTTCCAATCCATTACAAATTAAGTATGGGAGGAAGTTTAGTCCTCCGTGTCTTCCTCCTGAACTTCCTGAAAATTTCCAGGATTTTCCATTGGTTCAGATGGATGATCGTCCGAATTGAAATTTTCGATTTCATCCTCTTCATCTTGTTGATGAAGTTCGTGTGTATTTATCAGTTTTTTATTGAATGTATTTCTAGATCGCATTGAAGTGTATACTTCCATAGGGGTTATTCTCCTCGATCTCATAGAAACATCTCCGTCTTTACGTTGGGTAAAATTTTGATTCTATTATTTTAATTCTTTTGCTTTTTGTGTTGAATGGACAACTTTGTTTTGGTTTTGATTGTGAGATTTCTTTGTGTTTTCTGATATAATCTCATTTGAGTTGAATTTACAGAGAAACGCGTAAGCTTCCTCTATAGATTTTGGCTTAGCCGCCTGGGCGTAGCCGAAGTACGGTTTCCGTAACCCTGATATGAATGCCGCTAAGGCATCCTCGTCGATAAATGCATTTATAGCCTGCCAGGCGTTATTATACGTAGCGTTTTGTCTCGCCAGACACTTTATATTTTGTGTAATCTCTTTAACCTTGTTAAAATATGTGTGTACAGACATATTTTCTACTTGCTTGGTAGACCAGAGTTGTGATTTGTAGAAAGGCAACTCTTGTTTGTCTCCAAGAGTCTCTAAAAGTATGGTTTTAATTTCTAGGAAACTTTGCGGGTTTCCCGCAAGACACAAAGCATCTTTGGCTCCGCCTTTAATTTTATTATTTATTGCTTGTGTATAAAGTCTGAATTGTGGTTCAGACACGAGAGGGCCAAATATATTTAATGTGTCCTCCGCTGTCTGAATCCAGGCATTCAGTTGCTTTCGATTACCATCGTAATCTGGTATCGATTTTATAGGATCCGGTATCCTAAATACGTCAAAAGCTACTTGGTGTTGTACAGATACGGGTTTGTTGGCCTCTGTATCTGTTTCATTCGCTTTTTGCTGCAGAAATGCAAGAGCTTGGTCATGTTCCTCTGCTTCTGTTGTCATTTTCTGCAGTAGTTCAGCAATCACCTTCATTTGTTCTGATAACGTATTTAGTGCCGTGGCGGTATCCATGTTTTCGTGACTAGAGTAAATATTACGTCGTCGTAAAAATCTGTCGTTTAACTTTACTCTCATTCACTTTTTTTCACTTCAAAAAAAAAATTTGAAATAATTTACTTTGCCTTTAAATGATCGGCAGTATGTCAATTCTGCGTCTATCTTGTAGTGCGCAAGTTTGACAAAGGTAACACAATTTATACAATTTAGAATTGAATTTCCGAAATTTAACTTAATTCACTTAATTACATATTTAAATCGAAATTATCCAAAAAAAAAATTTAAAACTTAAAAACAATTTTAAGATAATAAAATAAAATTTGTTACCTGGTAATACGAGCGATAAATTAACGTCTATCTCGTAGTGCGTTATTTCTTTGAACGTATTTTTATGCTTCGTCGTGGAGCTGGTTCGAAATGTTGTTTTATGATGATCCGGCGGAACCTCAAGTCCTCTTGGCGTTAATGTATAACTTTAGCCAGAGATGTTTAACACAAAATCACGAATGTTCTTATGTATAACGGATTCACTTTTTGCTTAGTTTTTATTTACTAAACACTGCACTAATCACATTCACTAAAACTACACTTCACCGATAAGGCTGCGCCATTTTAAAAAAATTATTTTTATTTATTTTTCTATGTCTTTATAAAATGAGTTTCAATTAATAGCTGACTTAATTCTACTTGATTAATTTAAAAGCTGTCTTTTCAAAAGTGCAATTCAGAATTTTTATTTGTTGTCAACCTATTTACCATTAAATGTATCGTCACTCGTTTATTGTTATTCAGCAGTATTTCCTTTACTGTGATTTGACACTTTCGCGTGTGCGAATGATGGAATGTTTGGTGTCATCATTTATGAACATATAACTATATATATATATATATATATATATATATATATATATATATATATATATATATATATATATATATATATATATATATATATATATATATATATATATATATATATATATATATATATATATATATATATATATATATATATATATATATATATATATATATATATATATATATATATATATATATATATATATATATATATATATATATATATATATATATATATATATATATACATATATATAATATAAATATAAATACATATATATATATATATATATATATATATATATATATACATGTATATATATATATATATATATATATATATATATATATATATATATATATATATTATATAAAATCAATGTTTCTTCCTTTGTCCCTTATGCGTTCCTATACCACTCATCCAATTGCTATGAAACTTTGCTGAGTTGATGCGCGCACGCCAGCGGAGGTTTTTGGGTTAATATAACCATTGTACACAATACAAATTTGAATAAAGCACTTCAATAAACAGAATTAACACTCATCAACGTTTTCGTTCTTTGGGTGGCATGGCAGTGCACCACTCGTACTAAAAATATTGAGGTACATACCCAATCGGCTAGCAAGCAAGCAATTTAACCATTTTTAGCAATTTTGTTTAACACTCATTTTATATTTTTTAGGATTCCTCAACCAAGAGATCTCTCCGAATTGTAAACAATTCCCTTATGTATTTGTCGCCGATGACGCGTTTGCATTGCATGAGAACATGTTAAAACCGTTTGCGTCAATAAAAACGAGTAAACAAAGAATTTTCAATTATCGGCTTAGTCGGGCTCGCCGTATGATTGAAAACTGTTTCGGCATCTTGTCCGCGAAGTGGCGAATTTTCAGGACCCCAATCATTGCCGACGTCAGTACTGTGGAGGAGATCACTCAAAGTTGTGTTTGCCTGCATAACTGGTTGAGGAAGAAGAATACTGAATACATTACACCTGATATTCTAAATCGCGAAGCTGTTGGAAATATCGTACCAGGTTAAAATTTTTTACAAATCCAAGTCCACCTTTTGTGTAATCCTTATATAACCTTATATATTTTTAGGCGCTTTAAACAATTGCTTCAATGGACTATTGCCCCTTCGGACAATAAACGGCAATTCTACTACCACAGCGAAGCTGGCCCGGGAAAAATTTGCCGAATATTTCTCAGGAGAGAGACAAGTAGAATGGCAGCTTGGACAAATTTAAAGGATAAATATTGTTCCTAGACTATATTGTTTTCATTCGGTTATTACAGTTTATTTTTTATTGTTTTTTTCGTTTCAGGGAAACAAGTGAAGATTATGAATTATATGCTTTTATTTTGATTTTGTTTATATTTACATTACGTATGTTTACTTTTTTTATAAAACTTATTAAATGAGGTTTTTATGCCTAATGGAAGCCTTTCATAGTTCATAGCTTCCATACGGCTTTTCCTGTGAATAAAAAAATATTTTATTAAACAAATACCAATTACTTAGTTTAATTATACTTTAAAATATTTAAATTGCCGAATATTAATAAATGCATTAAATGAAATTTTAAAACAACGTTTATTCAAATTTATTCAATATGACAGTTCAAAAAATATTTAAAAAATCTTAAAAAAAATATTTTTAGAGGAAAAGCCTTATGGAAGCAAAAACAAAATAAAAACTTGCTTCCATTAGGCATAAAAACCTTTCAAAATTAAAAAAATATATTATTTATTAAAAGAATATAAAAGATAGTACAACAAACATAAATAAAAAATTAAATTCAATATCACATTTTAAATAAATCACCACAATCAGGTAAAACGTCGCGCTGTAAAAACAAAAAAAAAATTAATATCAAATAAACACAATAATCATTTGGAACGATACTTATCTTAAATACATTTAGCCGTGGCTTTCCTGGAATGGTTTAATGGTTTTCCTGTAAGAAAAACCAACAATAACTAAACAGAAACGCTTTCAAAAAATTTTTTTTACGCACTTCGTTGTTCAAAGCCAAGCCAAGAATTTTAAAAAATTTAAATTTAGTCGTTTTAAATGGCATTTAATTGTTGTGCAAAAACCATCTATTTCCACATCAACTGGGCAGGAGCACTTGGACAGGAACAAGTTATACCATTTAGTTTTAATTTCTTGTTCTGGATGTCGACGTACTCGCGCTTTAAATCCAATGCCTGTTGTCATATTTAGATATATATACATATATATATATATATATATATATATATATATATATATATATATACTCGTAGATATATATACATATATATATATATATATATATATATATATATATATATATATATATATATATATATATATATATATATATATATATATTGGATATGTACTTTTTCGACTGCTCGGTCTTGGAGTTTCTATGTCTCTGTCCTCCTGATAATTGCTGCTACCACCAGCTTCTTCCGAAATCGACACACAAAGTTCGGTAGATCTAATCAAAGAAGTGAATTTTTTAATAATAAATCTCTCTCAAAATTAACTTAAATTACCTTCTAGGTTCTGCAGTATTATCTAAAAATGACATCTGCCTCGCGTATTTATATTCTTTTTTTTTCCCACCCGCAGAACCACTTGGGTCTCTTTTTTTCCATCGAAGATACTTAGCTTTGAGGCTGTCCCACATTTTATGCGCCTTCGGTCCATTTTCTCCATCCTCGGCAAAATCTATAAAATGAATAAATATTATTTGAAAAATAAGTTTAATAAAAGTGTGGATTTGATCCATGTAATTATTAATACAAACTATCTATGCACTATTACGTCTATTGCACTATGTGCGTAGTTTTCCACGTTAAATTGAACATGGAAATAGTTAAACATGGTTTGCGTCTATGCTATAAAAATCATGTCGCAAGTTGAAAAATATTGAATAATGGGCATTTCCAGCGCAAGAAATCTGTAAATGCATTAAATCTCAAACGTAGAATAATCGCACTAGTAGACTTAACGTGCTCTAGTTTTAATTTGTTTGTATGCTATTACTAAGTTTTGGTCTTGGATAGCAAATTTTTGTGGCAGTTCATAAATTTTATAGTTAAAAATAAATAACTAAATTATTTGTTTATTGGGCTGTATTTGTAAAATTGATTGTAATTTAAATGAAGAAACAATAAAACTGAAATAGTGAAAATCGAAAATCTAGCAGATACTCGAACCAATTATTTTGAAAATACAGATAATCATTTTTCGTCTCACTAAAACCGTGAGGTGTAACATGCTTGCATGTCCCAGTTGTAAACCCCTGTTGTTATTCCATGTTATATACATTAAAATAAAATTGTAGTAGATCCTCCCACCAACATCCAATATAAATGAATTACCCCGGTTGTTATTTGGTAGTGAAAAAAATAAATTTTGGTAATCAGTTAAGGTTGAGTTGTGCTACAAAACAATTAAAAATAAAAATAAAATCTAAAGATCGTTTAGTGTGTCGAGTTAGATACCCGGTTTGAAAAATATTGATTTTTTTTGTAAATTGTGTATGACATTAAACGTCTAGTGTTTCAAATATTGAAAATATAGACTGATAGTAAATTCCGTGATATTGAAAGTACAGTGCTAAGCTTAAGTTAAAACGATCTGGCAGATAAGTGTATCGTAAAAAAGCGTGTATGTGCTACGGTTCCGGAAATTGTTTTTCCAAAATTGTTGTGATATAATTGATGCCAGATTAACTATATGATAATTAAGTGATAGTATTATATAACGTTAAAATTAAACATTCGAGAAATTATTATAACTACGGTGTTACGGTATCTATTGATGATCGTCCAAACTCACGTGCAAGGACATTCATAAATCTTATGTTAAACCTGGTGATTTTTCATCCGCCTGTAACACGAACACTAATAAATCAAAGTTTACGATTTGAAACTGCCAAGTGCAATTAACAAGCAATTACTTTTGTCAATCCATCACGTGAAAAAAAAAAAAATTATAAATATTTCATTTTGGTAGAAGTACATGAGTATTTATACAACACTTCGAAACTCATGTTATAAATACTCAAGAATCAACGCAACAACTACTATATTCCTTGTGGATACTACGGTTCTTGGATGCTACGGTTTTTTTTGATTATATGGATACTACGGTTTATCGCATGCGCAACGAGTGAGTTTTGCAATTAATATGTTTAAGTATTTAATTATTATTATTATTTTTTTTTCTTGTTTCTATTATAATTTTTATCTTATATAAATTCATAACTATATATATCAATACTATTCAGTTAATAATGCATGATTAGTCCTAAGAATTGTAACTATTACTGTATGGTACGCGTACTTAGGGCTTAGGAATTATTAATAGTATTTAGTCTAAATTGACATCAATTATAAGAACTTCAAAGACCAAAATTTTCTTTAAATACAGTTTGTTAATATTTTATTTAAATTTTCGAAATCGTTTGTTTATTAATTTATTATCATTATGAATATTTTTGAGAACATGATACACTAAGGCAACTGTATTGTGTGGGTGTGTGGATTTTGTTTTGAGAGTAAGTAATCGTAAGTTCAAAAGTTTCTGCGGTCAATATTTAGTTATTAGATCTAATCCCTCTGTCATCAGCAAGCAATGGATCTCATGGAAAGTCAACAATTTAGTCCACGACCAATATCACCTCTACGACTTGAGCTAACGGCAAAGATGGCACGACTTTCCATACCATTGAAATCTTTTATGTTCAACGGGCACTAAAATACTTAGCGTCCGTTACATAATGGCGCCCAAACTTACACTCGGTATTTTTTTTTATTTTTTTTTGTTATAATCATAAAATGATTTGTTTTAGCAATATGGTCTCATGTTAGTATGGCGACAGTTTTCTCCATTTTCTTGTGTTGATTTGAATTACTGTAAGTCATGGTAACATTTGATTACCTTGTCGTTTAAAAATAAATCATACTTATTAACATCGTTCACTTTTTTTATGGAAACAATTACCATCTGATTTACATCGACTTCTACTATTTGTATTGGAATTCGATTGTAAAACAGATTGTTGACGATTGAATTCTAATTATTTAAACTTGGATTTTTTTTTGTTGATATTCGAATGTTTTCCACTTTAGTGTTTGATTAATCATTCTTGACTATCCAAAATAATTTACTTATGATTATGATTTTCTTATTATTATTATTTTTATTTTAAAAAACGTTGATAATTATATGATGACCAGCATAGCTTACGACTGCTCTATGAACATGATCTACACACACACACACACATACATGCACAGTATCATCCTATTGAACATTTTTATTTGTTTCACAGCTCACCAAATTACAAAATTATTGCTTTATTGTTTATTCGTTTTATTACCAAATCATCAATTTTGTATCAGCAAATAGATTTTCTTTTGTTTTCTTCATTGAATTTTTTTATTTTTTTTTACTTCATCGTTATTTTTTTTTCCCCCTTCAAACATATTCTGTTCTTTTCTTCTTCAAAATGGATGCAAATTTCCTCGCTCCTGATGAGTTCGAAATTGAGTGCACTGTACGTCACTTGAAAAATTCCCCTATTGAAAATTTTAACGCCTTACAACAAGCATTCCAGCAAGAAGTGTTACATAATCCCCTTAGACCTGCGCAAGCTCATAGCGCAGCGAAAAAGCGCCCCAATGACGAGATTAAATTGTGTACCAATAAATTGATCGAACATCGAAGATTCCTGTCGAGTATCGTGGATGTCGTTCAATTTAAGGAAAAGGATTCGGATTGCACTAAAACAAGAATATTGCACGTTATAGAGAGGCTTCACCGATTGTCCACTAGTAGTCGTCGCTATAAACAGGAATGTCTTCGTTTGAAGGACACCGGACAAAATCTATTGTCAAAACTAGGAGCTTTACTCGAAGTCCAGGAAGACGAAGATCTTAATAAAACTATAGCCGAAATCAATGAGAAAATTGACCTGCCTCAAGATGAGTACATTACTTTGGATGAGGAAGGAGATAATAGTCCATCGAACGAAAAGACATCGAGCAAAATGAAGGACAGTTCAAAGCCTGGAGACCAGATCCCTAGTGAGGAAGAATCCGGTGATGATGAATCGCACCCTAAAATAAAACACTCCACACCAAAGAAAACAGCTAAAGGGAAAGGACCAAATAATTTTCAAACAAAAACCATTCCACCTGGTGACGAGTGCTCAACAAACTCTAAAGTGAACCATATTAGCAGGTGGAAAATCTCATTTAGTGGAGAATCCGAGGGTTTGTCAGTAGAACGATTTTTATTCCGAATTGAACACTATGCCATGACGTACAATACCACAGAGGCAGCCTTGGTAGCTGAGATAGGAGTTCTTTTAACGGGAGCCGCAGCAAATTGGTATTGGTGCCATATTGAAAGGAAACCTGATATTAATTGGGAAAAATTAAAACGAGATTTCTTGGAAAGATTTCAAGATCGAAGAACCGATTACGATGTCAGGCGAGCAATGGAATCTAGGAAACAAAAGCCGAAAGAATCGTTTCGTGATTTTTATAACGATATTCTCGCAGTATCATTGCAATTTAGATGTCCGCTTAACGATTCTGATATTCTACACTTATTACGACGTAATATGAGATCCGGATTGCAAGTAGTAATGGCCGACAAGGAGATTAGTTCAATCGCAGAACTCGTGCGAAGATGTTTAGCTATTGAAGATGCTTGGAAACGCACGGGTTACGAACCGGAGTTAATATGTTCTCGCAGAACTATTCAAGAGTACACTTATAATGAACCGTCATGTAGTGTATCAACAGAAAATATTGAACCCGGACATAGTTTATGCGCAATACAATCAAACGGGAATTATCAACAGAACCTTAAGCTACCTTTTCGATCGAACGGTACCGATTTACGTTCGTCAGATGGAAATAATCTCATATGTTGGAATTGTTTGGACATAGGGCACACGTTTAAATTTTGTCCCAGGGATATTTCGCATAGATTTTGCTTTGGATGTGGTCGTGCAGGTATACTCATGCGTAATTGCTTTAGATGCTCGGGAAACAGCACAACGAGGTATCGAGTTCCTGGGAATACGGCACCTCGGTTTGTGAATGTTCCCAATCAAACAGCTCGTGGAGTTCCCCGGTGACATTAGCACGAAAATCAAACGGCAAGGTTCGAATGTGCCTAGATGCCCGTAGACTGAACGAGGTTACGATCAAGGACGCGTATCCGCTGCCCATCATTGACGGTCTCTTGAGTCGGCTGGATCAAACCAGATTCATCTCAAGCATTGACTTGAAAGATGCATTCTGGCAGATCCCGCTGGCCCAAGAGTCCCGAGATAAAACAGCGTTCACCGTTCCTGGTCGCCCCTTGTATCAGTTTACGGTCATGCCATTCGGCCTATGCAATGCGCCGCAAACGATGTGTAGGTTAATGCACCGGGTGATACCGCACCAACTTCATGAACAAGTGTTCGTATATTTAGACGACCTCCTCATTACCTCGGAAGACTTCAACGACCATTTAAACTTACTAAATCTTGTTGCATCACTCCTTCAAAAAGCGGGACTTACCGTAAATTTAGAAAAGAGCAAGTTCCTTTTAAAAGAGATTCGATATTTGGGCTATGTGGTAGGCGATGGTTGTCTCCGAGTCGACCACGAAAAAGTAAAAGCGATTGTAGATTTCCCAATACCCAACACCGTAAAAAAGGTTCGTAGATTCCTAGGTATGTCGGGGTGGTATAGGAGGTTTATTCCTTCATATGCAACCGTAGCAGCACCCATCTCTGACCTTCTCAAAAAGGGCCGTAAATTTATTTGGAACGAGAAAAGTCAAGCGGCCTTTGAACAATTGAAAATTGCATTATCTTCGGCACCCGTATTAACGCATCCAAATTTTAATCGGCCGTTTTTTATTCAATGCGATGCAAGTGCAACGGGCGTTGGAAGTGTTCTCTTCCAGCGGGGGGATGGTGGTGACGAGCACCCTATCGCATATATGTCGCAGAAACTTAACGCAGCACAGCGGAATTACTCCATAACGGAATTAGAGTGCCTCGCCGCTGTGCTCAGCGTAAAGAAGTTTCGGGCATATATCGAGGGGTACTCGTTCACCATCATCACCGACCATGCAAGTCTTAAGTGGCTCATGGAGCAGAAAGATTTAGCTGGAAGGCTTGCACGATGGAGCCTTAAGCTTCAAGGCTTCCAATTTAATATAGAGCACCGTAAAGGAGCACAGAATGTTGTGCCAGATGCATTATCCCGTGCCTTTGTTGAAAGTTTGCATCATCTCACAAATAATTCCGTGCTACATGTAAATCTCGATGCTCCTGAGTTCCAAGACCAAGAATACATAAGTTTGGTCGAAACTATAGGAAAATCGCCTGAGAAATTTCTGAATTTACGAGTGCAAAATAATAAAATCTATGCTAATCCTTCCAATTGTTCTGAAGAAAATATTACCGACGTGCCAATATGGAAGCTTTATGTACCCAGACCATTAACTCATAATCTCGTGTCCTTAGCTCATGATCCTCCTTTGGCTTCACATTTTGGAATTTCGAAAACACTGGAGTGGCTACGACGTTTGTACTACTGGCCTGGTATGGCCACTCAAGTTCGAAATTATATACGGAATTGTCAAACTTGCAAACAAACAAAGGCTCCAAATCGATCCACTCGGCCAATGATGGGACAACAAACAACTACCGTTCGTCCGATGCAGAGACTTTATATAGACTTTTTAGGCCCATACCCACGTTCCAAATTCGGTAATGCGTACCTTCTAATAGTCTTGGATTGTTATACTAAGTACATTTTTGTTAAGCCTCTAAGAAATGCCTTAGCCACTGATGTTTGTAATTTTCTTGAAAAGGACATATTTATAACCTATTCAGTTCCCGAAGTTTTGGTATCTGACAACGGAGCTCAATTCACTTCGTTGCGCTTGAAATCTCTGCTAAATAAATATGGTATAAAGCATATGATGTCACCGAAATACTCACCCCAATGTAACGCGTCGGAGAGGGTCAACCGCTCGATTCTCAGTGCTATCCGCGCTTATATCAAGGAGGATCACCGAACATGGGATACTCATTTACATGAAATTGTCTTCGCTTTGCGCAACGTAAAGCATGATTTTACCCAATTTTCCCCACATTTCTTAATGTTTGGGCAGCACTTAATTACCCACGGAAACGAATATCGACTCTTACGTGACCTACATTTAATTGCCAATAGTGAAATTAGTGTTGATTCAAAACAAAATCGCTTAAGTATGTGTCAACAAAAGGTATTAGCAAATCTCGAAGCAGCTTATAAACGGAATGAACATACCTATAACTTAAGGAGCAGAAGACGGGAAATATCTGTTGGGGAGACGGTTCAAGTACGAAACTTCTCTCAGAGTGACAAAACAAAATCTTACTCAGCTAAATTAGCTCCAAAATTTGTAGAAGCTAAGGTATTAAAAAAGGTTGGTGCTGTCGCTTATGAGCTGTGCCGTCCTGATGGGAAACCACTTGGTATATACCACGCAAAGGATATACTAACATGATTTGGTTTATGCCCGGCTTATAAGACACTCAGTGGTCGATGGGTACGTCCCCACGATCTGTAACATGCTTGCATGTCCCAGTTGTAAACCCCTGTTGTTATTCCATGTTATATACATTAAAATAAAATTGTAGTAGATCCTCCCACCAACATCCAATATAAATGAATTACCCCGGTTGTTATTTGGTAGTGAAAAAAATAAATTTTGGTAATCAGTTAAGGTTGAGTTGTGCTACAAAACAATTAAAAATAAAAATAAAATCTAAAGATCGTTTAGTGTGTCGAGTTAGATACCCGGTTTGAAAAATATTGATTTTTTTTGTAAATTGTGTATGACATTAAACGTCTAGTGTTTCAAATATTGAAAATATAGACTGTAAATTCCGTGATATTGAAAGTACAGTGCTAAGCTTAAGTTAAAACGATCTGGCAGATAAGTGTATCGTAAAAAAGCGTGTATGTGCTACGGTTCCGGAAATTGTTTTTCCAAAATTGTTGTGATATAATTGATGCCAGATTAACTATATGATAATTAAGTGATAGTATTATATAACGTTAAAATTAAACATTCGAGAAATTATTATAACTACGGTGTTACGGTATCTATTGATGATCGTCCAAACTCACGTGCAAGGACATTCATAAATCTTATGTTAAACCTGGTGATTTTTCATCCGCCTGTAACACGAACACTAATAAATCAAAGTTTACGATTTGAAACTGCCAAGTGCAATTAACAAGCAATTACTTTTGTCAATCCATCACGTGAAAAAAAAAAAAAATTATAAATATTTCATTTTGGTAGAAGTACATGAGTATTTATACAACACTTCGAAACTCATGTTATAAATACTCAAGAATCAACGCAACAACTACTATATTCCTTGTGGATACTACGGTTCTTGGATGCTACGGTTTTTTTTGATTATATGGATACTACGGTTTATCGCATGCGCAACGAGTGAGTTTTGCAATTAATATGTTTAAGTATTTAATTATTATTATTATTTTTTTTTCTTGTTTCTATTATAATTTTTATCTTATATAAATTCATAACTATATATATCAATACTATTCAGTTAATAATGCATGATTAGTCCTAAGAATTGTAACTATTACTGTATGGTACGCGTACTTAGGGCTTAGGAATTATTAATAGTATTTAGTCTAAATTGACATCAATTATAAGAACTTCAAAGACCAAAATTTTCTTTAAATACAGTTTGTTAATATTTTATTTAAATGTTCGAAATCGTTTGTTTATTAATTTATTATCATTATGAATATTTTTGAGAACATGATACACTAAGGCAACTGTATTGTGTGGGTGTGTGGATTTTGTTTTGAGAGTAAGTAATCGTAAGTTCAAAAGTTTCTGCGGTCAATATTTAGTTATTAGATCTAATCCCTCTGTCATCAGCAAGCAATGGATCTCATGGAAAGTCAACAATTTAGTCCACGACCAATATCACCTCTACGACTTGAGCTAACGGCAAAGATGGCACGACTTTCCATACCATTGAAATCTTTTATGTTCAACGGGCACTAAAATACTTAGCGTCCGTTACAGAGGTTAATCTTCATACTTTACTGAAATATGCAGTATCTATCGCGTGAAATTAGTGAGGTTTCCTGTTTTTGGAATGTCGAATATAAAATATTCTAAACTAACTAAAACTCTTTAAACTTAAATAAAGTGTGTAAGACAATTTGTTTTTTTAATTTTTAAACGGTTTAAACTTTAATAATTTATTTGGAAAATAAAAATGAAAAATTGAAACCAAACCTAAAGCAATTACTTTCTTGACTCAAATGCTACTTCCTCCCACATTCTATTTCGGAGTAACCGATTTTTATGCCGCATGTCCCGTATGTTCCAAAGCGGCGGTCTTGCCCGTACTGCATCAATAATTAATTCTGGTAAAGTAATGAAAAGTTTATTAAAAACACAAGTTTTAGAGATATATTTTACCATTAACATCACATTCATCTACGACAGGTGTCGGTGTACGCGATATGCACGTGTCCTGATAATTTAAATCATCTGTTTCTAATTGAAAAAAATATTTTTATATAAAAAATTAGTTACAGATATAATTTGGATTATTATATTGCTGAATACCTTGATCTGTTGTGTAGCAATATTCGTCCGATCCATCAAATGTTGCAAAATACTGTTGTACAGTATCGGTGTTTTGGAGGTCAAAACGTTCGCGTACTTGATCTACCCTGACATCCTGTAGCACATATATCGTCTTATCGCCTACAATTAGAAAAATGTTATTTACAACTTTATATAAGTAAATTAAATTTAAATTTTATTTAAATTCGTAGCGAATAGTGCAGGTTATGAATTTCCGATTTCTTATACAATTTAAAACGAACGACTAAAGATCAATATTTTACAAGAAATGGAACGTTACCGCGTTTAAAAGACACAAATTATCTCAGCAATGTGCACAAAATTAAAATAAATAAAAATAAATATGAAGTTAAATATGATTAAGATAAATTAATTTCATTAACTGTACGTACGTAACCTAACTTTGATTGTTTTCATTATTCACTTTTATTACAAACTGCCACCTTTCCAACTTACCATATTTATCCATATTTGTATACAATTAAGACACACAACTAGTATAAATTATTTTACCAAGTATTAAAAATTAACCACAAACAATTTATTCACAACTTATTTTCAAGCCGCCATAAAATTAAAATGTCACAAGCACTCACCATAAAAATAGTAAAATACTAAAAATTTGCTGAGAGTGGGGGGTATTTTTCATTTTGGTTGCCATAAAAAATACTTCGTTTTGTATTTTTTATTTATATTTATGGCAACCAAAACGCAACAATAAAAAAAATTTAAGTATAAACTATTTTACTGTTTCGCCGCTCACACACATAGGGATTTTTGATTTTATCTCTTTCTGGTTTTCTGCATAAAAAAAAGCCGCAGTAATGGAATTGCGCCGTTATGCTGACTTCTCGTTGTCGACTTAAATTAACGTCATTAGCAAAAAATGAATGTTGTCACAGGCCACTACTATAGAAGGCACTGGTTAAACTCATGTCGGTTAAACTCATTTTTTTCATTCAAGCAATACCGCACTATAACTATCTATTGTGTATTGCAGCTTTTCCTTTCCTTCATATTCATTAGGTCATTGTTATTTATTTAGTATTCAGTATTTATTCACACTATCATACATTGCGAGAAAGAGCTAGAAATATAAATTTATATCTATCCTATATTTTTATTACCGTTTTTCAGGTTTGATCAAATTTCTTTCTCTATCAAATGTCGTAATGATTTAGAAAGAGTATAATACCCCTTTTTGATAAAAAGATAATATAAATATAAAAGTAACACAAACAATAAACATGCTCTTACTCTTTTTAACCTAATACTCCCGCTCAAGAGCTTGACTAAATTTAAATTACTTGTGCTTGTTGTTGTGACTATATGTATTTAAATTACAACCAATTAACCTAATAATTTTGTAAATTGTGCCACCAAAGAGACGGAGCGAAGCTTGGCTACATTTTACCCCTATTGATGATAAAAAGGCCAGTCGTCACTCGCTGGAATTCGACATTCCACATGCTCGAAAGGTAAGTATTCATTCAGTTACACGAGACAGTTGAAGTGGCTATAACAATGCTCCACGCTCAAGTTGAAATGCTATCATCAGCTGAGATTACTGAATTAAAAGAAAGTTGCGAAATTTTAAAGCCTTTGGACTGCCTTACCGTTGAATCAAATGCCGAAGAAAGCGTCACAATATCGAAAACGATTCCAATCAGCTGAAAATAATTATATAATGCAATTGTCGACATACC
Organism: Nephrotoma guestfalica; assembly: GCA_963691935.1. NCBI lineage: Eukaryota > Metazoa > Arthropoda > Insecta > Diptera > Tipulidae > Nephrotoma > Nephrotoma guestfalica. Next base: position 110,500,574 of record OY829915.1, read on the forward strand.
TTGACCCTTGATTCAAGGGAAAACAATTTTCTGAAAGTATACGAAATCAAGCTAAAGACCGCATAGCCCGACTGCTAATCGACCTCATTTAGAAAGAAGGTAGTTCCGAACGCGAGGGTTACTTAGCCCTGCAAGATGATGTACAACAACAGTCGATATCATTTGGGAGTTTATCGACTCCCAAAATCCGACTAAGACTCAAATTTGTCCTACCGCTAAGACGATAGTAGAACTCCGCCAGTATAATGGAGAGGTAGCTTTACCACGGAAAGACGATCCATTAAAATGGTGGCTAGCCCGAGGACACATCTATCCTCATTTTTCCGCAATTGCAAAACGGCTGTTTGCCATTCCAGCATCATCAGTTGCTTTGGAACGAGTTTTTTCTAAAACCGGTGTCATACTCTCGGAACGTAGAAACCGGCTTAAACCAAAAAATTTACAAAAGATAGTATTCCTAAATTCACATTTCAGGTTTGCGAATAACTTTGTATTTAGTTTAATATCGCACGTTGCCTTTTTATTTAGCATTAGAAATAATATATCTAAATATAATTTAGTTTTTAGAATTTTTCTGGTACGTCTGCTCGAAAGGGTTGTATTTCAAGTAAAGCAGCTTTTTTGTATTCAAAGACCGCCTGCAACATTTACTTGATAATTATAATAATTAATATGATAAATTGAACTCTGAATTCATTCACAGCAATATCAATAAAACAAACAAAATTCTATTTCGGATAGACAGATGTTTTATTTTAACTTAAATAGGTACGTTATTTACAACATACACTCCGGGTAATATTACCCCGGTTCCGTAAACAAATTATTTTCTGATGTTTTACTTCTAACTAATAAATTTACGTTCCATTGTGCATCTACTCCAGAGATTTCAATGTTCCAATGTTCTCTATTTCCTATTGTGAACTCTCTCCTCTCATCAATTCGTTTCTATCAGAAGATGTAAAAATCATTATTTTGTTTAGTATATTTATTTCTAACATTAAATCTACAATAACACAACAAAAGAACTCTGTTCTTATAAGAATTGGCGATTGGAATGAGTTGGCTTGATGCAAGTGGAAGAAACTTAACATCAAGTTAGTTATCATCGATGACTGGAATCGGATTTATTTTTTCGGCCTTACCGATTTTACCAAAAATGGCAACATGTAAGTATGATCTTGTTGAATTGTTATTTTCATTGTCAGAATCCTTTAGATCGAAATTCTGTTGTGTCAAATATTAACTTATCAATTATCAGAATGCTTGCATTGATATATTTCATAAAATTTGTTTTAGTGTAACGTAGACCGTATCAAATAGTTACATACCTAAATTATGTAAATACATAACTAAATCAACATATAAATTTCATTAATACATATAATAATAATAATAATAATCCCGCTAATAAATCAACGTCAAACAAGCACAATAACGTTTTATCGTGCGGCCACCCACCAAGTGTCTACTACCCCAAGTAGATACTTTTTGGGTGGCCGCACGATAAAACGTGATTGAACAAATGGAAGGAAAATGGGATTATTCCCCAGCAACAATGCCCTTCAACCAGCTCGGGAGCCAGGTTAGGATTGATTGTAGCAATCACACATTAACCGATACGCTCAATAATTGAGGTTACCTCAAATATTATGTGGCCAAATCCCTCCTATAGAATTGGACTGGAGCTATGTAAAATAAAATAAATTATACATATTTTCTTGCCTTATTGAACTAATTTTCTATAATTGTTATTAACAAATAAATAATTAACATAAATCTAATTTGCTTGGTTAAGTATAGGTAATTACTAGCCGTATTTTTTTATTGGAGCACTATCCGGCGCCGAAGCGAGATTTCTGTTGGAACTGTAGCTATTTATTCACTGATGTCGCTATACCATAAAAATGAAAAAATAAATTCACCATAAAACAAACATTTAACGACCTGAAATATACCAATTAACATTTATTTCGGCATGACGTTATAAAAAATAAATCATCTTGCTGCGTTTTAAATTTTTACTGTAAGATTAATTTTCTAATGGTTTCAGGGTTGTACAAAACAAAGGAAACTTAAAATTTCCCTTTGCAATGGATAGTGAGTGCTCCCGATAGCGGCTTCCGATAAATAGGTAGAGCAAGATATTTTTTTTTATCGATTTTTAACTAAAAAGTTGAATTAAAAATCTTAGTTTAGAATTAAATAAATTAATTATATGCAAAAATAGCGCGCTATATATAAGTTTTGACACTATAGTGAAGTTTCCGACAAACTAATAATGACAAAAAACTTTACAACAGCCCACAAAGTGAAAACCTACACTTTAAAAAAAAGTTGTTTTGTAAATCGAAATAAAATGCTAATAAAAATAAATTCACAATGGCAAACTAATTTAGCCATAACAATAAACCAAAACCTTTCAATATAGTTTCTAAAAACCAACATATTTATGAGGTGGGCAGCTCTATATTATTTTAATTTTAAAATTTTGATATAGTAAAAAGTGTAGTGGCGGTTCGGAAGTCAATGCCAAGGCATCGTAGAGATGTCTACGCTTAACGGTATGTGGGATTATGTTAGTTAGGCAATTCTTAACGTTTTATTGAAGCCAACATATTTATGCGATGGGCAGTCATAGATTTTTTTTACTTTTAAAATTTTGCTTTAGTAAAAAGTGTAGTGGCGGTTCGAAGGTCAATGACAAGGCATCGTAGAGATGTCTACGCTTAACGGTATATGAAATCATACTAACTAGGCAATTCTCAATGTTTTCTAGAAGCTAACATATTTATGCGATGTGGAAGTCATAGATTTTTTTAATTTTTAAAATTTTTCTATAGTAAAAAGTGTAGTGGCGGTTCAAAGGTCAATGACAAGGAATCGTAGAGATGTCTACGCTTAACGGTATATGAAGTCATATTAATTAGACAAATCTGAATGTTTTCTAGAAGCCAACATATTTATGCGATGGGGCAGTCATAGACTTTTTTTAATTTTAAAATTTTGCTTTAGTAAAAAGTGTAGTTGCGGTTCGAAGGTCAATGACAAGGCATCGTAGAGATGTCTACGCTTAACGGTATGTGGGATTATGTTAGTTAGGCAATTCTTAATGTTTTCTAGAACATATTTATGCGATGGGGCAGTCATAGATTTTTTTTAATTTTAAAATTTTGCTTTAGTAAAAAGTGTAGTGGAGGTTCGAAACTCTATGACAAGGCATCGTAGAGATGTCTACGCTTAACGGTATGTGGGATTATGTTAATTACGCAATTTTTTATGTTTTTTAGACCCCAACTTGTTTATGCGATGGGGCAGTTATAGATTTTTTTCATTTTTAAAATTTTGCTATAGTAAAAAGTGTAGTGGCGGTTCGAAGGTCAATGACAAAGCATCGTAGAGATATCTACGCTTAACGGTATACGAAATCATGCTAATTAGACAATTCTTAATGTTTTATAGAAGCCAACATATTTATGCGATGGGGCAGTCATAGATTTTTTTCGTTTTTAACATTTTTATATAGTAAAAAGTGTAATGGCGGTTCGGAGGTCAAAGACAAGGCATCGTAGAGATGTCTACGCTTAACAGTATTTAGGATCATGTAAATTAGGCAATTCTCAATGTTTTCTAGAAGCTAACATATTTATGAGATGGGGCAGTCATAGATTTTTTTTCATTTTTTAAATTTTGCTTTAGTAAAAAGTGTAGTGGCGGTTTGGAGGTCAATGACAAGGCATCGTAGAGATGTGTACCCTTAACGGTATATGAAGTCATGTTAGTTAGACAAATCTGAATGTTTTCTAGAAGCCAACATATTTATGCGATGGGGCAGTCATAGATTTTTTTCGTTTTTAAAATTTTTTATAGTAAAAAGTGTAGTGGCGGTTCGAAGGTCAATGACAAGGCATCGTAGAGACGTCTACGATTAACGGTATATGGGATTATGTTAATTACGCAATTTTTATGTTTTCTAGACGCCAACATATTTATGCGATGGGGCAGTCATAGATTTTTTTTTCTTTTTCAAAATTTTTCTAAAGTAAAAAGTGTAGTGGAGGTTCGAAGGTCAATGACAAGGCATCGTAGAGATGTCTACGCTTAACGGTATATGGGATCATGTTAATTAGACAGTTCTTAATGTTTTCTAGAAGCCAACATAGTTCTGCGATGGGGCAGTCATAGATTTTTTTCATTTATAACATTTTGCTATAGTAAAAAGTGTAGTGGCGGTTCGGAGGTCAATGACAAAGCATCGTAGAGATGTCTACGCTTAACGGTATATGGGATCATGTTAATTAGGCAATTCTCAATGTTTTCTAGAAGCTAACATATTTATGCGATGGGGCAGTCATAGATTTTTTTCATTTTTAAAAATTTTCTATAGTAAAAAGTGTAGTGGCGATTCGGAGGTCAATGACAAGGCATCGTAGAGATGTCTACGCTTAACGGTATATGAAGTCATGTTAATTAGACAAAGCTGAATGTTTTCTAGAAGCCAACATATTTATGCGATGAGGCAGTCATAGATTTTTTTCATTTTTTAAATTTTTCTATAGTATAAAGTGTAGTGGCGGTTCGAAGGTCAATGACAAGGCATTGTAGAGATGTCTACGCTTAACGGTATATGAAGTCATGTTAATTAGACAAATCTGAATGTTTTTTAGCAGCAAACATATTTATGCGATGGGGCAGTCATAGATTTTTTTTAATTTTAAAATTTTTCTATAATAAAAAGTGTAGTGAGGTTCGAAGGTCAATGACAAGGCATCGTAGAGATGTCTACGCTTAACGGTATATGAAGTCATGTTAATTAGATAAAGCTGAATGTTTTATAGAAGCCAACATATTTATGCGATGTGGCAGTCATAGATTTTTTTCGTTTTTATCATTTTTCTATAGTAAAAAGTGTAGTGGCGGTTCGAAGGTCAATGACAAGGCATCGTAGAGATGTCGACGCTTAACGGTATATGAAATCATGTTAATTAGGCAATTATGAATGTTTTATAGAAGCCAACATATTTATGCGATGGGGCAGTCATAGATTTTTTTCGTTTTTATCATTTTTCTATTGTAAAAAGTGTAGTGGAGGTTCGAAGGTGCATGACAAGGCATCGTAGAGATGCCTACATTATCATGGTTATTATGATGGTTATATCTAGATATTATCCGACGGATAACTGGAATCCGACGAAGATCCAGATAGTATAACTAATAAGGAACATTGGTACAAGCAAACTAGGTTATATGATTCCCTAAACACATGGGGAAACGGATGTTGGCTAGATATTTGGAGAAACCACTAGAAAAAGAAAATGTCGAGAAAGAAAATTTCGAAAAAGAATTGGACTTTGAATTTGATTATATATTGCAAAATGGTTACTCGTTTAATTTTCAAGGTCACCAACTTACGGTCACAAACACATGCGGCTTCGATTCTTTAGCACATATAATAAGAATCATAGCGATTGACAATAATCATGTATTCGATCGAATAAAGTCCAATATAAATGAATTTTTCTATTCTATGTGCTATTTTATAGTAAATGGAGCAATTCATTCTACGTTCAGAAGAAAATCTCATTTACTATTAAAATGTTTTAATCATAAGGAAATTACTGCCGACATTGAATTGAATGCAGAGTGCAATATAAGCAAAATAATTTTTTGTCCTTGTCCAACGTTCAATTGCTATAACGTATGCATGTCCAAACTGTTCTCACCCACAAACAAGAGATCAATTTTATGTACCGATTGACTACAGTAACTTTAGTGAAAGAAGTTTCAGAAACATTAAAGATGCAGTCATATTTTCTGGAGCTACATGCACGAATTGCTCAAACCATTGAAAATCCAAGTAACTTAAATTTTGTTGCATACAATGGCTTTGCAATTTTTGATGTTCAACCAATCGATTGTAATAAGTACTACAACATCAAAATAGATGATATTGAATCGGAATTTCAATTCGGGTCAAAACAGTTTTCTCTGCGAGGAATTGTACACTTTCAACGACCAGCAAAATCGTCTTATCCGGGGCATTACATTTCGTATATCAAAAGAAGTAATCAAACTTGGGAAATATACGATGATCTTCTAAGCATTAAATTAAACACCAGCGCACATAATAGAATTAATCCTGTTTGTCTTATTTATATTGAAAATCAGATAATTGATTAGTCCAATAATAAAGCAAGAACTTCTGGAATGTAATAGTTCAACTAATTCACATCAATTGACGGTTAATTTAACGAAATTTTTAAATTTAAAAATTGTATTACTGCCCCACCGAATAAATAAACTTGCTTATAAAAACCATAAAGAAAGTCGAAAGAAGTTCGAACCGCCACTACACTTTTTACTATAAAAAATTTTAAAAACGAAAAAAATCTATGACTGCCCCATCGCATAAATATGTTGGCGTCTAGAAAACATAAAAACTGCGTAATTAACATAATAGCACATACCGTTAAGCGTAGACATCTCTACGATGCCTTGCCATTGACCTTTGAACCGCCACTACACTTTTTACTATAGCAAAATTATAAAATTAAAAAGAATCTATGACTGCCTCATCGCATAAATATGTTGGCTTCTAGAAATCATTGAGAATTGTCTAATTAACATGATTCCATATACCGTTAAGCGTAGACATCTCTACGATGCCTTGTCATTGACCTTCGAACCGCCACTACACTTTATATTATAGAACAATTTTAAAAATTAAAAAAATCTATCACTGCCCCATCGCATAAATATGTTGGCTTTTAGAAAACATTAAGAATTGCCTAATTAACATGATCCCATATACCGTTAAGCGTAGACATCTCTACGATGCCTTATCGTTGACCTCCGAACCGCCACTACACTTTTTACAATAGAAAAATTTAAAAATGAAAAAATCTATGACTGCCCCATCGCATAAATATGTTGGTTTCTAGAAAACATAAAAAATTGCGTAATTAACATGATCCTATATACCGTTAAGCGTAGACATCTCTACGATGCCTTGTCATTGACCTTCGAACCTCAACTACACTTTTTAATATAGAAAAATTTTAAAAATTAAAAAAATCTATGACTGCCTCATCGCATAAATATGTTGGCTTCTAGAAAACATTCAGATTTGTCTAATTAGCATGATTTCATATACCGTTAAGCGTAGACATCTCTATGATGCCTTGTCATTGACCTTCGAACCGCCACCACACTTTTTACTATAGCAAAATTTTAAAATTAAAAAAAATGTATGACTGCCCCATCGCATGAATATGTTGGCTTCAATAAAACATTAAGAATTGTCTAATTAACATGATTTCATATACGGTTAAGCGTAGACATCTCTACGATGCTTTGTCATTGACCTCCGAACCGCCACTACACTTTTTACTATAGCAAAATGTTATAAATGAAAAAAATCTATGACTGCCCCATCGCAGAACTATGTTGGCTTCTAGAAAACCTTAAGAACTGTCTAATTAGCATGATTTCATATACCGTTAAGCGTAGACATCTCTACGATGCCTTGTCATTGACCTTCGAACCACCACTACTCTTTTTAATAAAGCAACATTTTAAAATTAAAAAAAATCTATGACTGTCCCTTCGCAAAAATATGTTAGCTTCTAGAAAACATTCAGATTTGTCTAATTAACATGACTTCACATACCGTTAAGCGTAGACATCTCTACGATGCCTTGTCATTGACCTCCGAAACTCCACTACACTTTTTACTATATCAAAATTATAAAATTAATAAAAATCTATGGCTGCCCCATCGCATAAATATGTTGACTTCTAGAAAACATTCAGATTTGTCAAATTAACATGACTTCATATACCGTTAAGCGTAGACATCTCTACGATGCCTAGTCATTGACCTCCGAAACTCCACTACACTTTATACTATAGAACAATTTTAAAAATGAAAAAAATCTATGACTGCCTCATCGCATAAATATGTTGGCTTCTAGAAAACATTCAGAATTGCCTAATTAACATGATCCTAAATACTGTTAAGCGTAGACATCTCTACGATGCCTTGTCATTAACTTTTGATTCTACTAGACATGAATAGTGTAGGTAAAATTTATTCAGAATATTTGTGTATATACACTTTTAAGCTTTTGTAAGGTTCTTGTCAATTTGTCGGAAACTTCGCGCTACCAGTTTTGACATAGAAAATTGCGTGCTTCGGATACAGCTATCGGACGCTACTAAAAAACACGGCTACTATTGCACAATAAATAAATTACTTAAGATGGTCATCATTTACCAATTTGCCGTACTAAAATCGATTAATTAGTTTGTTGATATTGTATTGTATTGTTTGTTGTATTATGCAATTCGGGTTTCCGACGCAATAAAAATGCATTTGTGGCTACTATAACCCTTGTACCATTGCAGCCGTAGCCGTGTTTTATTATTCGAGCACTATCCGGCGCCGAAGGGAAATTTCTACTGAAACTGCAGCTATTATTCACTGGTGTCATTCAAATATTAATATTTGAAATTAATTAATTAATAAAATTATAAATTTCTCTATAAAAAGCTAGCGGGATGCATCATAAGATTAATAAAAAGACAAATTACGGAAATTACCTGTATTATATATTATATACACGTTTTACTAAAAAACACTTTCGTACGTTTTTCTCGAAATCATAAAACAAAAAAAATTGACATTACGTCAAAATTTGTAAACGTGAATGGTTTGCTTTGGTTTAAGGGTTGTACAAAATGCATGAAATTTAAAATTTTCCTTTGAAATGGGTAGCGCTCCCGATAATTAAATTAATAGCGATTAGTTAATTAACGATTAATAGCGGCTATCGATTTTTTTTATCGATTTTTAACTAAAAAGTTGAATGAAAAATCTTAGTTTAGAGTTAAATAAATTAATTATATGCAAAAATAGCGCGCTAAATATAAGTATTCACATAGGAAATTGGGTGCTCCGGATACATCTATCGGGCGCTAATAAAACACGGTTATTGTTTTCTTATTTCTGCCTTAATGCTAGATTGCTAGGTAGGTGAAACAAGAGAAGTGGTTTGATTTATTTCGTTTGTTTCTTTTTCATCACCAGTATTATTGTCTTGCATGTTCAAGTGAATTACATAAAATAAGAGACAGACATATAAAACGGAAGTAGACGTATATAATAATGTAGAAATAAAAAGAATGAAACCACAGAACCGCATGCCAAATATACGTCGGTGGTGTTTAATATGATGATTTGGGTTAAATCGGTATTTCTCGGTGTATGCATGGGTATATCGGTGTTTTTTTTTAGTTAAAAATTGAGTAAATCGGTGTTCCAGTTACAATTTTTGAGTAGCTTTTAGCTCGGTGGCGGTGTTTTGATTTTTAGATTGTCTATGTCTTATAAGCAAATTTTATTTTCTTAATTAACTAGAAAGTTGTAATATCGCTTAAAATAAGGCAAATATTTAATACAAACACATAGGGAAATTTTTAAATGTTCCGTAATCATTTTTAATAGTTGTGAAAAATCTATTTTCCATTTATTTTAAATTAATAATATACGAGTAAAGTTTTTGTTCGAATTTACACTATAGGCTACTTCCATATGAAATCCAAACTACTACATTGCGAGTAAGAACTTATCGGTTAAAAGTATCGTGTTAAAAGTATCCGGTTAATGGTTTCAAAATATGAACGAAGACATCTCCGACTCATCTTCCATGTCCAGTACTATAGGCGGGCATGGAGCGATGCAATGCGCAGATGGTAACGTAAATCGGACATATAGCCGTACGTCTTCGAATTGGCATAACTGCGTAGCTACCTACGGCAAAAACAAACCGCGAAAGAGTTGGAAGTGCTTCGGCCTGATTAAAAAAAACAAATACTTCTGTTGATGACCTAACAAGTCGAAATCGATCGAGAGTGATTTTTTAAACTTTTTGGACAAAATTTTTAATTAAAATATTCAAACATTTAATTTTTTGCGAAATAAAAAACAAGTGTTTAATAAAATTTGTTTATTAAGTGTTAATTTATTAAATAAATCATAATAAGAAAAAAGTTAAAGAATTAAATTAATAGTTAAATTAAAAAGTACATAACAAAAAAGTGAGTGGAATATAATATTTTAGTCGTTTGTGGTGTAAAAGTTTAGCCACATAAGTTTTGAACCAACTTTATTTGCTTTTACCATGGCGATAGCGCCCCACAGCAGTACATTGGCAATAACAGCAATAGTTGCAACAATAGCTGTGACAACACCAATAACATCACCTACAACAGCAGCGACAGGAATAGCGCGAACAACAAAAACTTCGTAGCAGCAGATGCAGCAGAAACAACAAGCATAACCATCCGTCCCCACAGTTATCTCGACGACAGCACTCGAAACTACCTGGTTCCATCAGTCTCACTAGTTTCAACCCGACACTATACTTTTTAAGCAAACTACTCCAAAGCAGTACTCGAAACTTCAAGGTTATATGGTTTTATGAGTCTCACTAGTTTCAGTTAGAAACTAGGCTTTTAAAGTAGACTAACCTTTCCCTACACCACTTTCAAGTCTCGCACAATATTGTGATCATTTTTGATCGACTGGCTACACAACTAATACCGAGAAATTAGATGTCCAAAGTGATGGATATCGTTCGATATCACAACAACAGCCGCAATCGGCAATAACACATCCAAACAAGAACAAAGGAACCAATCATATGCGATCGGCTTGACAATACTCAAGCAAACTTAAACTGTTACCTGAAAACTACATTTTTAAATTCGGAATATCGGTCAACTTTTTTTTTAAAAAAAAAGAGTATTAATCATCCAGTGGATTTGTACACACAATTACCGACACTCGAATAACCTCTCTAATTGGACTTCGTCTTATGGGGTTTCTTCAAGAGTAAAGTTTATACGGATCACCCTCAAACTGTTCGACACCTCAAAGACAACATCTTCAAGTTCTAATTGAACCATCATTATGCGAAAAAGGTATTCAAAATTTTGGTAAAAGATTAACAGCCTGCCGAGCTAGCAGAGGAAGTCACTTGAATGACATTCTTTTTCATTATTAACTGGGAACCAATGAACTTTAAATTTCAATAAAAATAAATAAAGATTTTACACAATTTATGTCTTTTATTTAAAATTTAAAAAGATTCCTCAAATTCGAACACCCTTTATATTTAAATTAATTTTTCTTCGGCTTTTTGAATTATTCGAGAAATTAAATTACATAATATTATTTCCAGGATGCAGAACTAATTTCTTAAAATGTTTTTATATTTTCTAGGGGCTAGTAGGCAATAGTTTTATTAAATGATAATGGATTTCGCGGTAATAAATAATTTCTAGTTTGAGGAAATTCACATGGCGTTGGAAATATTATTTCAGTAACTATGTACATTATGAGTTTTCGCGGGGCAAGTGCAGCCAAGTGCAGTTCCAGTAACGTTATTATTTAATTTCAGTAGTTTGGGAAAGATTTTATAATGTTTAGGAAACCGAAAACTATTAATTTAGAATTAAATTTCAGGAAATCTGATAATGCATGTGAAATACTAATCTTTTTTTCTTAGGTTGCTGGTTTTATTTTCACTGTTAACCATTAAGCTTCAACCTTTCTTCTAGTATATTAGAATTGTGTTGTCTTGTATTGTACGATCGCTAGGTGTATGCAGCCGAGTCATTCCGTCCTAAAAAAATACCTTTCTCATCCTTTCCTCTTGATATGTATAAACAGGCTGTAAGAATAGGCCAAAGCGGTTATTCGGCACACTGGCCAGTACTAGGTCTTACAGCCTAATCAATCAATCAGTTCGTCTCAAGCAGCTACCAAAATAACACATCAAATAAAGCTTGCGCTTTTCATCCATTGCCATACCGCAAAAACATAACACCGCCTTATTATAATTATAATTTATTAAATAAATTATAATAAGAAAAAACTTTAATTAATAAATTAATATTAATAATAATTTAATAAAAAAAACTAATTTTTATAATAAGATATAAAATAATACTTTAATTTATAAAAATAACATAACAATATATTTGTGTATCTGTTACTAACCAAGACATTTGTCAACGTGGGTTGACCAATACGCCATGGAACCATCGTTTGTGATAGAGATCTATTACGAGAACAACATTACGATGATGATTTGTTACGAGTTTTCGCTAAAACTCATAAAAGCCATAGTGAATCATCAAAGACTGGTTTATACCAAAGGATGTAATACATTACATAGCAATCTGTAATTTGATACTCGCCGAAATTAGGCAGCAGGACCAAATCGGACTCTGTAGCGTCATCTGGAATTGTATCGACTTTTCTAGATGGAGAACCCACTTCACTTTCAACTCTCACTGAAACTACCATTGAATTTGAATCAACCATATAAATTTTCTTGTAAATAGCTCAAAATTCGGAAATTGCAACAGTATTAAAACATACACAAATTTGGAGGGGTGAATATGTTGTGGCCAACAACCAACTTTCTTGTGTCACAAAGGTACACGTAGAACTCGAATACACCACACTTGATTTCTAAAGCGAAAAATTAATCTTACCGGACTTTTGGGAAAAGTTGTCTTGTATATTCACAAAATGTCCGTGCTTAAATTTCAGAAAACTAGCAAGATAACCCCTTGTTGGTTGAAAGTTTAATCTTTAACTTTATTTAAATCTTTTAATTTTTTGTCGTTTTTGTAATTTTTAAACTTTTCAATATCATTGCAAAAATTGAAAGGCTCCCATTGAAGCTGCAACTTCCGGTACACAGATTTCCTTCAAATTTCGCAGCATCTCCCAATTATTAGAAAAAGTTTAAATATGAAGTTTTATTTGGCCTGGACTGTAGAGTTACATACCAACTTTTAGTAAAATATATTTTCTTTTCCAAAACTCGCTTTTTCAGTAAAATTAAAAAATGATCGTTATGCAAAAAGCTAAAGTACGAAGTTTCATCAATCCGTAAGGGCTGTATAGAGAAAGCATTTTGCTGATTTTTTGCCAAAAATCGTTATTTCAGCTTAAATTTGGGAAAACTGATCTGGACCGGTATTGTTGCAAATTAAATTGAGGATCTTTTAGTTCATAGTCGTCTTTCTCGTAAATGATATGCTTTTCAAAATATTTGCGACAAACGGAAAAGGCTTGGCCCTTGTGCAAAACAATAAAAAAATTATTTTAAATTTAAACTTTTCTCCACGCTTAATAAAAATGAAACAGAAAAAGGGATACATTATTTTTTATTTGATGAAAATATTCTATGAGTTTATGAAACAAGAGTGAAAATAATATAACGATGAGCAATTGTTCATCATCTCCGGTCCCCGTTACTATCTCCTCTCTTTAAATGTTATACATAGACCTAAGATGTTTATCTACACAGAAATGTTTAACCCACTTTTTAATTTAAAAATTTATTTTAATGAATACTTTTCGTTTTTCTTTTTTAAGTTGGTTAATGTTCATTTAACGGTATATTAATTTATTAATTTGTGTTTTCTTACACAAAGCCGCACACGCTAAACATAAATGTAAAACGGGAAAATGGAATTGAATGGTGTGACAAATGTTTTTAGTTGAGAGAACATTACTCACCGTTGAATTAAATTTGGTGAGTGTTTGAAAATTGTTGCTCAATAAAATATTTACTAAACGTTTGTGTATTTGTATGGCCAATGACCATTTTGGGAATAGAATTGAGGTTCTAAATCGATCAAATCAAAAATAAAATTTCCATTTTCTTCAGCACGATGTTTTTGTGCCCTGGGCTATTTCCCGATTTTACTGTTATTTATATTTTGGGTTGTATGGTTTTCTATACCATTATTTATGTATATAAGTAGTGTTTATATATAAATTTAGATAATATAGGATAGATCTGTTCTCCACAACTTTCGCAGTAAAACATTGTTAGACAAATTTCATGATTTCATCATGTTTATGGTCGATTTTATCATCGTCAATTACTGTGTGTGTTCTGTGCTCCGGCTATTAGTACATATTATATGATGTTGGATAGATTGCACATAATATATTTACAATAGTATGGTTGTTTTGCATAGAAAGAAGAAGTGCTCCTGCAAATCGTGAATAAAAAATTCCCACCGGTAGCGATATTAAAAATCGTTTCATTATCCATTCTAAAAAGCAAACATTACTGAATTACAAATTATTAGTAAAAATTTAATTCTATTAAAGTTAACCTAAGTTTTTAGCTCAAAAAAATAGGTAATGGGAGAGTATTCGATATCGATTAATTAATTGATTTAGAGAGCGGACGGCGGTACCCTGAACATTCGATTCGCTTAACTGTTCTTAGCATTAACAATAAATAAGAATTGTCTCCGCAATAATATGCAATATCTTTTAAAAAGCGAAAAATATTTAATAAATGGTTTCATGATTTCATGTAGAAGAGTGGAGGGAAGTGGCACATGAATTTGAAAAGATGTGGAATTTTGTTATTTGCCTAGGAGCTCTAGACTGAAAGCATATTATTATTCAGTTTCCTATAAATAGTGACATCGGATATTACAACTACAAACAAACGTTTAGCATTGTCCGTATGCGTCTAGGGTGTCGAGGCAGCATAAGTGATGGAAATAAATTCCGTAAGCCAACCTTATATTATTATAAAATTAGGCATATGGCCTGTTACCTTATTCATGGCAGATGACTCGTACTCTCTTAGTACTCTAAACAAAAGTCATTTACCTTTGCGCATTCTAAAGGGCAACGAATTTTTAATTACAGAATTTACAGAGCTCGTAGTATTGTGAAAAATGCGTTTGGCATTATGGCTTTTGTATCTAGCCAATGTTACTGCAACCAGAGTAGTTTGAATGACAATATTTAAGGAGAAGCCGAATATCTCGCAAAATTTATTCTCAGCTGGATCTTTCGATTCGAAAGTTTGTTACGATTGTAGCTTACCGCAGTATTTCTGGGGCAGACCGTACGTCCTCGAATTGGCTGACACTGGCGTAAAAGTAAGAACAGAAAAAGCGAACCGCGAAAGAGTTGGGAGAGCTTTGGCCCCAAAACAGATTGCTTATCCCTGCAAAATAAAAAATGTTTAGGTGTCAGATAAAAAATTATTTTTTTGTCACGCAATGGATGATTGCAAAAAGAGTACAACAAAAAGATAAACCGGCCATCATTTTATAAGTTATAAATAATAAGATTGACTGGAAATATTACGCCAAGCTGATGGTATGTACTGTTCGCTCATGTGTTTTGGAAGAATTGTGTGCGTTCGTGAACAATTTTATACCAGTGGATTGTCAAATTATATGGTGTGCGTCATTAATGGATGATTGATTAACTAGAGACGTACAGTACAAGATGTTTTTAGAATCACAAACGTGAAAACATAATTTGTTGCAGTTGCACGGCAATAAGCCGGCGAGGACAGTTAACACCTGCCACTAACGGTCAACTACATGTGGTCCGGTGATTCAATACGAGCAAATAACCTGGTACAACGACGAGAAATAGTGGTAGCAAAGGACCTCATATGTTTTATGAACCGATCGTGCTCCAGAATACCTAGATACGTGACAGTAATTAGTAACCCATAACAAGCGCGAGAATTCAATGGTCTGTGTTGTGCAATAGCCATACTTGTTGCACGTTGGTGTAACCGTCGTATGGTACTTCGCCCACTGGCCGGCTTAGCGATCCAGTGGATTATAGCGTCATTATTATCAGGAATACTGTTCGGATGAGCACATATCGCAGCAAGCAGAGTGAATTAACAATTCTTCATTGGATCCTAAAAGAATATATACTACCAAACTTCAACGCTTGAGTATGTATGTTAAGAGGAGTAATAATTGTAGAACGCAAAATACTTTCTTTGTTTATTAAATTTTGTGCAGTGGTTACGCTATAATCTAAGAATTATTTTACAGCGATAAATTTTAGTTTTAATTTCACCGCAGGTTAAAGCCAGAATTCAGGGCCCTATCATGATTTCCGCGGCGAATCGTGGCGAAAATATTTCGATATGTTCTTTTGAACCCGCTTCAACTTTCATATCATGAATTCCGCTATCGAAAAGACTGTAAGCGCGCTCATTTAATGTCATAAACGCACTCATTTTATGTCAGCTGACTTGACATTTATCAGTGTAAACAACATTACTGTGAGATTAATTTTGACTTTTAGATTTGTGATTTGAGGTTTTAGTGTTGAATTAAATATTTTTGGGTTATTTTTAATATTTCTTCAATAAAACTGTATCACTTTTCAATTGACTCATTTTTGGCAAGTTAAATTAGAAATAGAGTGGCGGATTTTAAGGAACAAATTCGATACCCTCAGTTTGCCTTCAGCTCAGTAAGTTTAACAAAATTGATTGCTTTCATGTTGCAAAACTATTAAAACACATTATTATATTATAATTACATATTTACAAGTGTATTCCGACTGTCGAAAGAAGCGTTTTGTTTCCTTTTGGGCAATATTTCGAATAAACTCCGGAGAAGGAATGTGCGAGTGTTCCGCGTATCATTAAATTGGCAGCAACTCTCCGCTTTTTGGCCTAGGGTAATTAGCAGCAAGGTATCGGTTGCGATGTTAACGTTTGCATGGCACAGTCTATTGTTTCAACAGTTCTTAACCAGGGTTGGGCGAGGTAGATTACGTAATGTAATCTACACAGTTGTCGACACGTAGTCTATAACGAAGATTACATAGCGATTTTATGCATTCCTGACGTCGACAATGTAGACAACGTCAACAACCTAAGAAATGATATTACAATCTATATTTTCTCACTATTTTTTCTAGATTTTGTTAGTTAGAGACACGAATATCAATTGATTTGAGTTCTAAACCCTATTCAACGACTTGCTCATGCACTATCATGTAAGGAGCCTTCCGCATGTTTCTTTTGATTTTTTTTTTTTTTTGAATAACTGAGATGTGCGGAATTGTCTCAGTAATCTGTTGCTAGACAGTATACTGCGGAAGACGCATAAAACAATTTTTGAGTAGGAATTGGGCTGAATTGGAATTCTAACAAATTTTAGTTTTGGGGAAGCGGGGCTTGACTGGACCACCTCTAGTGGGTTAAAGCCAGGTTTGGTTTGGCTATGGTGAATGAAGATTCGAGCATAATTAGTTAAAAATTTCCTAGCATGGCCGAACTCCAGAAAAATACATTTTTAATCCCCACTCAATTCTGAATACCTGATATTTTTTTTTTGTTTTGTTCGGGATATGGCTATAAGTTCCATTCAGAATGGTCGAATTGTAGAACTACAGCAAAAAGACACGTTATAATCCCAATACAAGCTGATCGTTTTATTGGAATCCTAGACCAGCTCTGCAAAGTAATTTAAAAGTTTATCGGTTGGGAGACGGCGGATCCATTCATTAAACCTGATTTCAAAATTTCGTCGAATTCGGCTTAGCACACCGAATTTCACCATCATTTGTTGAGAGATGGCCTAGTTCCATTGCATTATGTTAGAGTGCCAATCCAATTCTGCACATATTTGACAGTAATTGTTTGAGGAACGGTAAAGCTCCATTGTGCATGCTATACTATGTCCTGTGTAGTATAATTATATTTGGTGATTAAACGAATTGTTTGGTGACCAAAATTATTAAAACATACGAAATTTTTGCGAATTCTAAATTTATTTAGGATATTTTAATGGATGGATATTTTAAGGGATATTTGAATGCAATCTGGTAGTTAATCTAGTTAATCTGGCATTGATTAACATTGATAGTTTCCCAAGAACCATTGCCTTTGGAATGCCTCACATATTTTTTTGCAACTTTTTTTTTGCTATTTCGAGTTCGCCCAATTCAACGGTTAAATACTAATGAATTTTAGAGTTCAAATAACTTTGGTTTCAGGAAATTCTACTGTAAGTTGCGGAGTTGCAGAATGATTAAATTAATAAATGTTTCAATTATTTAGGAAGCCGGAAAATATGAATTTAGAATTAAATTTCAGGAAATTTACAGATGCTTGTGAATTAATGCTTCATTGTAATTGCTGATTGTGTAGTTTAGAATTGTGTTGTCATTTTATTACTAACGACTTTACACAGGTGTCTGTAACGGCTCGAGTCAACCAATTTTGATTAGGAAGCCGAAAAGTATTAATAGAATTAAATTTCAGGGAAATTCCAGATGCATGTGAAATAATAATATTTTTTCTTAGGTTGCCGTTTTAAAGAAGCAATTGTTGAAGACCAATACCATCGTTATCCATTAACCTATTAAGCCTTTATCCTTCATCTAGTAGATTAGAATTGTGTTGTCTTTGTGTTACTAACTATCGGCTATACCTAGGTGTCTGTAACCGGGCCGATTTTGTCCCACTTAACTAACCTATCCAATCCTTTGGTTTTGTTATGTGTAAAAAAGGGTGTACGATGGACCCGGCGTCATCCGGGAACTTAAGCCTAAGAACTTGGTCGTACATTCAAAATCAATCAATCAATTTTTTCTAGATTTTGTTAGTTAGTCTCACAAACTTACTGCTAACAGTACTGCTACTAACTTGTAATCATCTTATTATTCAAGGGGCAAAATAAGTTTATATTGTGGTATTGAAAGACGTAAATTATTAGCTGGTATAATTCATTCGAAATACATCAGCTAATTTATGCATGAATGAAATATTTGCCAATTCAGTAACTAAAACATTGTTAGTTCAATTCAACCCCATATTTTTTTAATTCGGCCAAATCACAGTAGAGGTCAATGAAATATACATGGTTCGAATTTGAACTTTGAATTCTTAATTATGATTTTCAAACGAACATTTTTTTATGTTATGAGGCTTGTTTAAAAAAAATTTGTATTTAGTCTGAAAATAACGTTCACACTATGTGCATCACGCCGATTTTTTTTAGTTTAAATTTTCGACTAACTAAATTGATGGTTAGCTCATTCCAGTTGTTTAAAAATGACACAAAATATGAGGTTTAATTAAAATTTACTAAATAAATTAAGATTAATAATTACCAAAATATTTGTATATGGAGATTGATAAATCTGAACCAATTTTACAGTTTAGAACTGCATTTCAAACATAATTTGATTTCAGAATATTAGAATCGTCTATCAATGACTAGCATGAACTAAACACAAATTTTGCCAAATTAAAAATTGAATGTTATTTTTTTAAAGTTAAAAACAGGGTGGGCCATTTGTTAGTCCTTTATTAATTTGTAAATAAAACACACTTTTTGGGATGAAAAGTCAAAATTTTTTATTTTTAAGGAAAGGTGGTCCTATGCTATTTATGTATAAAAAACAATACCGTTCATATGTCCACCGTGGCTTCGTCTACAGGCCTGCATCCGAACATCAAAATTGTCGATGACTTTTTCCAATAAAAATAGTTCAATGACCTCAATTTCAACTCGAATGTTGTTTTTAACTTTTGTGCTATAATGGTTGAAATTCATGTTTTAGCCACACTGTTAACTTTTGTCACTTATAAAATTGAATTTGAATTGTTTTTGTAAAACACTTGTAAAAAAATTTCCTTAGAGTGACAATATTTATTGATTTTATTATTAGGAAGACCGATTTCGAAAATGTATTTCTTCTTCAGTTCCTTTTTTACAACTAATCTTTACAACAAATACAATTAGTTGTAAACAAGGAACTTGATTAGCATACACCTTACCTTTCAAATAACCCAACAAAAATAATCAAGTGATGTTAAATCCGGGCTTCTTGGTGGCCAAGGAACTTCACAATTTCTTGAAATTATGCGATCAGCAAATTTTGTTAACAATAAATGGATTGTTGCACGACTTGCGTGGCATGTCGCTCCGTCTTGTTGAAACTAACGGTCGTTGACACGAAATTCATTCAATTTGGGCCACAAAATGCCAGTTAACATGTTGCGACAACGTTCCCCATTCACTGTAAGGGCATTTTCCAGTTCGTTTTCCAAGATAAACGGCCCAATGAACTAGTCCATAAACCACACCAAACAGTGACTCTTGGAGGATGAACTTCTGCTTCGTGAATAACACGAGTATTCTCCGCTCCTCAAAATCCAACATTTTGCTTATTGGCGTACATTAAGATCATCACTAAAGATGATTTTTGATGAAAAACCTTAATTTGGTTCAAGCATCCAATTAACAAAACGACGACGATTTAAATGGTACCTTCAATTTTTGAGTTAGTCGAATTTTGTATGGATGCAAATGAAGATTAACATGCAAAATGCGCTGTACTGTGGTTCGTGAAATGTTTAGCTGTTTCTCTGGATGGACATGTCTATACGGTTTACGATACGACTTCCCACTGAAGGTCCAGTTTCCATGGCCTCAGTTTCTTCAAAACGAACAATGTCGACGAAAGTCTCACGTAATTTACGAAATGTTGTTGTTTTTGAACGATTATTTTCATAATAAATTTTGAAAATCAAAATGCGTTGTTGTGTTGATAGCGGCTCCATGACGATAATTAGCATATTTTTGACTTTTCATATGTCAAAGAATTTTTTAGAAACAGATGGCCCACTCTGTATCTTAGATGAAATTGCACAACACAAAAAATCTATTGAAAAAGTTCGATAGTTTTCTTGTAATATCGTTATTCTCAACAGTTCTGTATAATAACGGAAGTGTATAGAACAAGAACATTACAAGAAAACCATCTAACTTTGTTGCTGAATATTTTTTGTGATACATAGAGGACGGTGTTATCTACCTTATGCTTTAAAAAGTGTTACTTACCTCTTCGCGAACTCGAAAAATTGAATTAAACAGCCACGGCTTATGACATAAAATCGACGTCGGGCACACATAATTAAAACATATAATACTGTGCTATTTTTCGGCTAAATTACTGATTTGAGCTGTCTGCGGGGCGCCGATTTTTTTCTAAATTTTCGACTAAGTAAACTGATGGTTAGTTCCTAAAAATTATTGATTCGTGGCTCTAAGTTTCAGAAACCAAAACATGCTTAAGATTTGAACCTGCAAACCTAGTTCAAATTTATCAATAGCCGATTTGAAACAATTTATATAAATTGATAAATTTTACGTTATCAAATAAATATTAATTAAACATCAGACGTGATTTGCTTAGTGTTATCTTTCAACGGATTGAATGAATTACTCATAAATTTAGTTTGACGGAAATTTGGACAAAATAGTCTGCGTCAGGCGCAAAGTATAAACGAACTCCATATTAGTTCATACCACTTATCATTAGATGGAGTAAAACACAATGCACTGAAATTTTATGTTAATTCGCTAATTTAGTTTGAGTTTTATCAACTGCCGAAGTATTTATCATCGATAGTGAACAAAACAATTTAGTACTCAATTTAGGATTAAATATTAAACCCAGTACGCTTTATGGATACAGTATCAACTAGAAATAACTAGTAACTAGTAACGGCTATTTACTTTAGTAAGTCATTTAGACTGTGAGTCTCACGCCAATTTTTTGTCTAGTTTTCCGACTAACAAAATTAAAGGTAGGTTCAAGGATCATTCCTTCCTTCAAGGATGGCGCAAATAAATCGTGTAAGAGGTTCAATTACAATTTGTTAACTTAATTAAAATTTATCAATTTCGACATCGGCTATTGTCAAATCTGAACTAGTTTAGAATATTTGTAGAATGTAGAATATTTTGGTTTAAAACAATTAGAGACATTTATCTGTTATGAACTCACCTCCATATTAGTTTATTGAAAATGTAGACAAAAAATCGGTGACGAGCACACATTATTAAAGAAAAAACGGTGAGAGGTACAGAGTATAAGTAACACATCGCCTGACAATTTCCCGGTCTAACGAAGAAAACACAATTTTTGGGGGAAAAATACATTTTATTCATCAACATAATTTCCTACTAGAGCGCTACAATCAGTTCAACGCCTCTCTAAGATTTCGATGCCTTTTTTGTAGAACGATCTAACTTTGTCTTCAATATAAGCTTTAGTTTCGGCAATCACTTTTTCGTTGGAGCCAAATCACTTTCCCTGGAGCTTTTTTTTGTGGTCTGCACACAAGTAATAATCGCTGCAATTTTGCCATTGTTGCGATCGACTTGTGTCATGGTGCATTGTCTTGGTGAAAGAGCATTTTTTTCGTGGACAATGTCAGCTATCTCATGCAACTTCACTTTACGGTCTTTCAAAACAATTTCGTGGTTTTTTATGTTTTCTGGAGTCTCAGCCTCATTTGGGCGTCCAGAGCGTGGTGCATCATCGGTGATTGTACGACCAAAGCCACTGCTTTGCTTGATCGGTATTTTTTCCCGTCAAAAACACACAAAATTCTTTTTTTCCATTGTTCTTACATTAACAAAAGTAGCGTCACTAAAACAACTGTAACTTGTAAACTAATGGTCGGAATGTAATGAAATTTTGATACTTAACGTTTAAAGGTTGGTAGAACTTAAAAATTGTATTGGTTTTAAATTTGTGGCATCATCTATGTGTCAGACTGGGAACTTTTCAGACGATGTAATATGTAACTTGGAACTATGTTAACGCAAGTTAAAAATATATTGAACATTTAATCATTAATGGCGGAATTAAAATTGGTTGTCGACGTTGTCTACGACTAGTTGACGTTTTCTACATTGTCGACAAGTTTTCTACGTTGTCGACAAGTTGTCTACGCAATAACGTAAAATTTAGTAGATGACGCGTAATCGCCCATCTCTGTTCTTAACGAAACGATAAATATATTGGAAGAAGAACTTTGTGGTAAGCTCATCAGCTTCAAACAATCTGAAGAATAGGCTTCATCAACGGTACTCATATAGCAATTAATAGTCCAGCGACTGACTAGGAACATTCTTTTAACCGCAAAGTATTTCATAGCACTAACGCCATATGATAGTAAGTTTTTTTAAACAATTTAAAATAGTAGGTACCATTTAGATATATTTATTGTTCTTTGTTTTTAATAGATATGTGATCACAAATTAAAGATTTTAGCAGTAAATGCAAGATGGTTCATGCCATGTTTCGTTTGTATGGTCGATGAGCCAAGAAAGGAAATACTTGGAGAATTTAAAATCAAGTCGTGGAGAAAAGTTGTGGCTTGTAGGTAAAAATGTTGATATATATAAAAGTGTATATTAAATTTAACATTTCTAATCTTTAGGCGATTCCAGATATCCGTTAGAATCTTGGCTCATAACTCCGTATCGAAACGTAGTCAGCGACTCATTAGAATTACCTTTCAATGTGAAACGCTCAAAAGCAAGTGCTGTTATTATTTCAGATGCTTACTAAAAGCAAGAGAACTCCATTATAAGCCAGAAAAGGCTGTCAAAATAATAAATGTTTGTACCATGCTGCATAGTGTATGCATAAAATATAAATTGAATTTTGAATAAGATATAATAATCGATGAAGATAATTTTAACGTGGATTTAATTTTTAATGCACCCCACTCTAGTAATATTAACAGAGAAGGAAATATTATAAGAGATGAAATGAAAATGCAATTATATTTTAAAATAAAACTACTTTAATTATTTATAAGTTTGAACACTTGATTTCATGTAATTTATTCATCGCTACTTTGAGCCAGATTTCTTTATACAATTATAATCTGATTATCACTTGATTTCATTTCCATCCATATCACAAAATTAATTTTTAATCTCTATATACATTGAAAAACATAAAATAAATAAGTAGTAATTTTTGTAGTTCCAATTGTTTAATTTAAATTTTAAGTTTATGTAGTTCCTCAGCCCGTTCATTTTCTCACCGTTTAAATGTTAAGTTTTCGGTTACTCTTTTTTCTTTCAACTTCCGAGTACACTTTAATTCATTCCTTAAATCTTTTAAAACCCTTAATTTTTCTTTGTTAAACGTTTTAAAGCTACTTTTTTTACTAACAGGCTATTTGGCGTGTTTTCCTTTTTATTCAGACGATTCCGCTGAGATAACACCTGTGGAGCATTGTCAATTTCGTATGAAGTTACAGAAGGAGTTTCCATTGCAGAGTTAAATGTAGTAATAATTTTTTCTATGCCATCTAATAATCCATCAAGTAGTGGTAGTAACTATGGTATTTCGTACTTCGGATGAAGATATGGTTGGAACCTCCATTTGGATACCAAAACTGGTACCAGAATTTATACCAAGTGCACAGGTATTTAGTTTACATATCCCAATAATGCGTTCTTCGAGTGTTGTAATCATTTTCTCTTTAAATTTTTAATCAATGGTTTTATTTTTGCCGTTAATATTATAGGTTAATTTAGTACTGGTATAATATATTATATCCTTCTACACCTTTTTCCACCCATCTGAATTTCGCACTGGGGGACCCTCATCGTTCAATTAAGTGGCCAATTCTTTCCACAAAGAATTAGATTTTTCTTTGTACTGTGTACTTGCTAATTTATTTGTAGCTAAATCTCTGTGATTCTCCATAAAGTCGACCAAAACCTCGAACTGCTTAGGGTTTGATTTTGTAACTTTTCCTGCCATACACAAATTTTAAAAATAATTTATCATAGAAATCTAAACATCTACTATAAATAAATATACACATTTTTTTATTATTACTTACATTGCTAATTATAAAGTTTTATTATTTGAAAGTGAAAAACACAACAAACAATTGCCAACACAATAAAGAATTATCAATTGAAAAAATATCCGCCACTTTTTTGCTGGCCGAACTTTTCTCGCTATCGGATAGATGGCGAAATGGTGTCGTGTTTGGTGATAAGAAAAATTCACGATATCGTGTGAAAATTGTTTCGCTGCTGAAATCATGTTAGGGCCCCAGGATCCAAAAATATTATCAATTCGTAATGTTTTTTGATATTTATTTCAATAAATCATTCTTCAGTGCTCTATAAATGTGATTCCGTCAGTTACTTTAACAAAATTGTTATTAATAAAAAAAAATCTAGAATTTTACCATTTTTTAAATGGACAAATTTCTACGATTTACCCCTATACATGTATTTGGGTATACTATTTAATACTACTCGTATATACCGAGTGAGACATAAACAATCCAGCCCGATTTTATATAAAATCCTAGAAATATGTATGTGAATTGTGGAAGCCAGTGTTGCACGATGCCTAGGAGAGTATGGCGGTTCTTCTTGGCCTAATATCTACATTTTTGAGATGATTACAGATCAATTAATCCGATATCGGGCGGTTTAGTAGCGTGCGGAACTAATTTTGAATCGGTTTGGCTTCCCATTTCCTGGCCTTTAGAGAAACCGTACCATTATACTAATCGTTTGTCTTCAATCAGGTGTTATTTCTAGTCGGTTACTCGTTTTATTTATTATTCGACATTGGTGTTCTTTGCTATGTGCACGAGTATTTATAAATAATGCATATTCCATCATTCACTTCAAAGATTATTTTCTACTGCTGGCATATTTAGTTTAAGTACCACTATAAAATGGACAAGAGTATCGTACGCAGGCAATACCCAAATGTAAACTCGTCCACAAAACCTTAAATGGCAATTTAATGAAATTAAATTCAAACGTATATGATTTTTGCATTCATATTTCTTCGTTCGTTTACATGCAGTTTTTCCCAGCTACGCCAACGAAGAATACAAATTAAAACCGTTAATGCATGCAAAATACGTAAATACAAGTTAAAAATTTCCCGAGTTTTCTTGAAAATTGCAATAAAAATAATTATGACATTTTTATTTGCATGTATACACATTTAGTTAATGTTTTGCCTCCCCCATTCCAAAATTTTATGTTGTTTGTAGAAATATTATTATGATTGGTATGACCACCCTCGGCAGTTGCAATGTTTGGGTTTTTTGTCATTACATTATGTAAAATACAATTTTTTTTGTGGTTGTGGGTGACATAATAAATAGAAAATATATTTTATTTGATTTAGTTAAACTGAATTTCAATTCGTGCGAATGGTAAGTAATTTTTGTTTGTTTGGTTTTTATACAACTAAGTAATTATGTGTTTAGAAATAATTTATCAAAAAACTTTGTTTAAAATTTCATAATGACTCAAGGATATTCTTTTATATACGAGAAGTACCAACCTAATAAAAATGAATGAGCTCGAGACAGTAGACGATTACAAAAGAAAATCAAATACACAAACCGACAATTGGGAATTTCAGTTTTCTTATCTTTTTTCGGGTTAGGATTTATTGCAACTGGCAAATACTGTACGAATATATTCTAACTACAAAGTTTGGGACACAACTACAAAAACTATTAAGATGGTTACATTCATATATATTTTTGTTTTGTAGTTGTAGCAACAGTTTCACCATAATTCCCTGAACATAAGGATAATATTGAATACAAACTACAAATGCAATGTAATGAAGAAATATGTAGAAGCAAATTCTTAATTATAAGTAACAAATAGGAAGTTGGTAAAAAAATTGTAACTGTCGCAAAGTGGGTTGAGAGAAACAATATTTGAGTCATTATTGACATGCAATTCGATAGATACAAAGTGAAACAAATTCAAACTATACATAGGTGAATTTCTATGCAGGTATGAAAAGCGGAAACTGATCTGGCTATTCGGCTCATGGCTTTTGTAAACAAGGGGTTACTTCTAGATACATTTTTCAGGATAAAGATGTTATGGGACTAACAATTTTGAACTAAAATCCAACAAAAATGGGTAAAGATAAAGATTTGAGGTACGAATTTATTTAGCTTTTACCTATATACAAATCAGTTTTTTTATAGTCTATTCAGGAAAAAGGTTTGAAAATATTTTTAAATTTGAGAAAATTATTCCAATCTTATCCTGTTTTCAAAAAATTACCTTAGTACAGGCTGCTATTTTTGTTTCAGGTCGATGTTTTTTAATAACTTTTAAATAAAATAAAACTATATAATTTATATTTTATTTATTGATTATATATGATCTTTAACATTATGTATGAATTATAATGTTGGTCAAGTGGCCGCCTCTGGCCGTGGTGCAAAGGCGAGCTCTTTTAAGCACATTTTCTTTTCTAGTATGGTGTAGTTTGGGCAATTTCGTTTCTAGTGTTGGCCTTAAGCATCGAGGTTGTGGTTAGTTTATTAGTCAAATCAGTGGATCATGGAAGCCTATCGATACTAACGTAGTAGAGTATAAAACTGTACGAGTATTATAAAAATGTTGATAAAGTAAATAAAATACTCGTGTCTTTGTAGTCTTTGAAATACTTACAGTTTACGTTTTGTGCAATAATAAGGTCGAGTTTCGAAGAAGTTTTCTAAAATAGTTTCAAGATTAAGGTAGAAGTATAATTTTATAACTAATTTAGAAGGAAATTGGACTTTAGAAAGTGTTATACTTAGTGGTGGCTCCATATACAAATTTATGAAGAACAAATTTGACGCAATATAACACTCGGTAGACTGCGATTGAGATTTGAAAGGGGTCGAAATCAAATGATCCGCGTATAAAATTTTACGAAAATATACAATAAATGTATAATTTTTAGAAGTCGCTGAAGTTAGCCCGAGCCCGAATTAATTGGTGCGTTTCTTAGCTAAAGTGTATTCAACCCGAAAAAAGTGTAAATGCTATAAAAGTGTAGCTTCATCCCGAAAGCAAAATGTATACATCTGGTTTACAACAAAAACAATGAAAATTCAAATATTTGAATGTGTGAAGGAGAATTGTGTGGTGTGGTAATTAAAAGAGAATACTATTAAGTGCGCGTCTTTTGTAAGACTATATTCATAATTTTATTTATTTCTCCAAATCTATTTCGTCCCCCCAAATTAATCCCCCGGCCTCATGACACTTGTGCCAACGTTTTTTCCAATCCTCGAAACAATTGTTAAAGTCAATTTCAGGAATAGCCTCCAATGCGCATAGCGATTCACGTTTAATGCCTTCAATTGACTCAAAACGGTTTCCCCAAATCGGTTATTTGAGTTTGTTGAACAGCCAGAAGTCACACGGAGCTAAATCATGTGAATACGGTGGTTGCAAATCGATATGGGTGGAATTTTTGGCGAAAAAATCACGTAAAACCAATGCAGTATGAGAAGGTGCATTATCGTGGTGCAAAAACCAAGAGTTGTCGACCCATAATTCCGGCCTGTTTACGAATAGCTTCGCAGTTATAATACGTTTCATGACATCCTGGTAGTCGGAAAGCATTGTTTCACAGACGTCAACGCGACACTGTTTTTCCAAAAAATTGAGTGATTCTAGAACCAAACGTTTTAACTGATCCTTCCGATATTTCAACGATGCCAGTAAGGTCTCTGACTGCTAATCGTCGATTCTCGAGAACCAATTCCTTGATTTTATTAATGTGTTGATCATCAGTTGATGTTGATGGCCGTCCTAGACGTAGTTCGTCGTCAACACGTTCTCGACCCTCTTTGAACAATTTGTACCAATCAAAAACACTTGTTCGCGACATACAATTATCACAGAAGGCCTTTTGCAACATTCTGAACGTCTCGGCACCACAAAATTGATTCCGCACACAAAATTTAATGGAACTTCATTGTTGAATAATTTCACTCATCGCCGAATGCACTTTTTGTACTTCAGAAAGATAAGCGTATACTAAACACTAATGATTATTTTGATGTGAAATTTGGCACAGATGTCACTGAGAGTCATTCCAACATTGAAAAAAAAATATTTTGACGAATGGTTTTCCGCGCGAAATTTAAATTAAATAGTCTTACTACTTTTTGCCCACAGTAGTATGTCTAAAAATGATTATGTTTTTACATACATACATTTTACATTTGTACATCGGCACATAAATTCTATGGAGCTCATCTCAGAGATATACATCACTATTGGTGTATATCACCAGATATGTCTGAGCGTTACCAATAAATAGGTAAAACTCCCAAAACCATATCATGGGTCTAAAATATACTAATTTGCATTACAGTTCAATAAGGGAAGCAATAGTTTCTTAGTTTGGTACATCGTCCTTAAAACTCGGCAAATATTCGTTGGCCGGAATATCAGCGTATGTCTGGTGATTAAGGAAGATTTAATGCAATTTCCGTGAATCTTTTAGAACCTTTCTATAGAGTAGAGTTGAGATATAGTCCTTTGAACTCGGCAAATGTTCGTTGGACGGACTATCGGCTTATGTCTGGTGATTAAGGAAGATTTATTGCAATTTCAATGAATTTTTTAAAACATTTCTATGGGGTAGAGTTGAGATTTAGTTCTTCAAACTCAGCAACTATTCGTTGGCCGGACTATCGGCTTATGTCTGGTGATTAAGGAAGATTTAATGTAAGTTCAATGAAATTTTAAAAACATTTCTAGGCGGTTTAGTTGAGATATGGTCCTTAAAACTCGGCAAATATTCGTTGGCCGGACTATCAGCTTATGTTTGGTGATTAAGGATGATTTAATGTAATTTCAGTGAATTTTTAAAATCATTTCTATGAGGTTGAGTTGAGAGATAGTCCTTAAAACTCAGCAAATATTCGCTGGCCGGACTATCGGCTTATGTCTGGTGATTAAGGAAGATTTATCGCAATTTCAGTAAATATTTAATTTTTCTATGGAGTAGAGCTGAGATATAGATACTTTTAAAGTTAGCCGAAAGGTAATGCAGATAGTGTCTTTACTATCTCAGCCGAAAGATGATAATGCAGATGTTGTTTTTGCTATCCCAGCCGAAAACATATTTTATAGCCGAAAGATATATTACCTAATAAACTTAGTCCTATTATCATTTCCAAATAACCAGAATATAGCAATAAAAATTCTGGAAATGTAAATTACAATAAATATACATACAATTTGTAAACGTTTCTCTATCACCTTATGTAACCCACTAGTCCGGCCAGAGAATAATTTCTGAGTTCAATGAACTATATCTCGAATACTAAACATACAAAAATTCTGAAAAAATTATTTCAAATACGTTAAACGTTCCTCTATCACCTTATGTGAACCGCTAGTCCGGCCAGCGAATAATATCTGAGTTCGATGGACTATATCTCGAATACTAAACATACAAGAATTCCCAACAAATTATCTCAAATACGTTAAACGTTCCTCTATCACCTTATGCCACCCACTAGTCCAGGCAGCGAATAATTTCTGAGTCCAACGGACTATATCTCGAATACTAAACATACAAAAATTCTCATAGTCCTTAAAACTCGGAAAATACTCGTTGGCCGGACTATCGCCTTATGTCTGATGATTAAGGAAGATTTATTGCAATTTCAATAAATTTCGAAAAACATTTCTATGGGGTAGAGTTGAGATATAGTCCTTCAAACTCAGGAAATGTTCGTTGGCCGGACAATCGGCTTAAGTCTGGTGATTAAGGAAGATTTAAATTAATTTCAGTAAATTTTTTAGAATTTTTCTATGGGGTAGAGTTGAGATATAGTCCTTAAAACTCAGCAAATATTCGTTGGCTGGACTATCGGCTTATGTCTGGTGATTAAGGAAGATTTAATGCAATTTCAGTGAATCTTTTAGAATAATTCTATGGAATAGAGTTGAGATATAGTCCTTCAAACTCAGGAAATATTCGTTTGTTGGACTATCGGTTTATGTCTGGTGATTAAGGAAGATTTAAAGAAATTGCAGTGAATTTTTTAAAATTTTTCTATGGGGTACAGCTGAGATATAGTCCTTCAAACTCAGCAAATATTCGTTGGCCGGACTATCGGCTTATGTCTGGTAATTAAGGAAGATTTATTGTAATTTCAATGAATTTTTTAGAACATTTCTCAGGAGCAGAGTTGAGATATAGTCCTTAAAACTCAGCAAATATTCGTTGGCCGGACTATCAGCCTATGTCTGGTGATTAAGAAAGATTTAATGCAATTTCAGTGAATTTTTTAGAACATTTCTCAGGAGCAGAGTTGAGATATGGTCCTTAAAACTCGGCAAATATTCGTTGGCCGGACTGTCGCCTAATGTCTGGTGATTAAGGAAGATTTATTGCAATTTCAGTAAATCTTTTAGAATTTTTCTATGGGGTAGAGTTGAGATGTTGTCCTTCAAACTCAGCAAATATTCTTTGGCGAGACTATCGGCTTACGTCTGGTGAATAAGGAAGATTTATCGTAAATTCAATGAATTTTTAAAAACATTTCTATTGGGTAGAGTTGAGATATGGTCCTTCAAACTCAGCAAATATGCGTTGGCCGGAGTATCGCCTTATGTCTGGTGATTATGGAAGATTTATTGCAATTTCAGTGAATCTTTTAGAATTTTTCTATGGAGTACAGCTGAGATATAGGCATTCAAACTCAGCAAATAATCGTTGGCCGGTCAATCGACTTATGTCTGTTGATTAAGGAAGATTTATTGCAATTTCAGTGAATCTTTTAGAATTTTTCTATGTGGTAGATTTGAAATATAGTCCTTAATACTCGGCTGCTATTCGTTGGCCGGACTATCGACTTACGTCTGGTGGTTAAGGAAGATTTAATGTAAGTTTAATGAATTTTTAAAAACATTTCTAGGCGGTTTAGTTGAGATATAGTTCTTAATATAAATATTCGTTGCCCTGACTATCAGCCTGTGTCTGGTGATTAAGGAAGATTTATTGTAATTTCAATGAATATTTAGAATTTTTCTATTGTGTAGAGTTGAGATATAGTCCTTCAAACTCGGAAATATTCGTTGGCCGGACTATCGTCTTATGTCTGGTGATTAAGGAAGATTTATTGCAATTTCGGTGTATCTTTTAGAATTTTTCTATGGGTTTGAGTTGAGATATAGTCCTTAAAACTCGGCTGTCCTTCAAACTCAGGAAATATTCATTGGCCGGACTATCGCCTTATGTCTGGTGATTAAGGAAGATTTATTGCAATTTCAATGAATATTTAGAATTTTTCTATTGGGTAGAGTTGAGATATAAACCTTAAAACTCGACAAATATTCGTTGGCTGGACTATCAGCTTATGTCTAGTGATTAAGGAAGATTTAAATTATTTGCATTGCATTTTTTAGAATTTTTTATGGGGTAGAGCTGAGATATACCTAGTCCTTAAAATTAAGAATATATTCGTTGGCCGGACTGTCTTTTTATGTCTGGTGATTAAGGAAGATTTATTTTAATTTCAATGAATTTTTAAAAACATTTCTATGGGGTAGAGTTGAGATATAGTCTTTACAACACAGCAAATATTCGTTCGCCGGACTATCGGTTTATGTCTGGAGATTACGGAAGATTTATTGCAATTTCAGTAAATCTTTTAGAATTTTTCTATGGGGTACAATTGATATATAGTACTTCAAACTCAGCAAATATTCTTTGGAAAGTCTATCGGCTTACGTCTGGTAAATAAGGAACATTTAAAATAATTGCAGTGACATAAACACTGTCTATTAAGAAAGATTTATTGCAATTTCAGTGAATTTTTTAGAAAATTTCTATAGAGTAGAGTTGAGATATAGTCCTTAAAACTAGGCAAATATCCGTTTGCCGGACGAGTTTGAAGAACAATCTCTCAACTCTACACCATAAAAAATTTTACTGCAAATACTTAAAATCTTCCTCCATCGGAAGATATAAGCCGATAATCCGGCCAACGAATATTTGTTGAGTTGAAATAACCATTTCTCAACTCTACCCCATAGAAATGTTCTAAACAATTTACTGCAATTACTTTAAATCTTTCTCCATCGTCAGATATAAGCCGATAGTCCGGCCAACGAATATTTGCTGAGTTTGAAGGACTATATCTCAACCCTACCCCATAGAGAAATTTTAAAATATTCACTGAAATTTCATTAAATCTTCCTTAATCACCAGACATGAACAGTTAGTCCGGCCAACGAATATTTGCTGAGTTTGAAGGACTATATCTCAACTCTACTTCATAGAAAATTTTAAAAAATTGACCGCAATTATGTTAAATCTTCCTCCATCGTCAGACGTAACCCATTAGTCCGGCCAACGAATATTTTCTGAGTTTTAAGGACTATGTCTCCTTCACTTCAAAGAAAAGTTCTAAAAAATTCACTGAAATTACTTTAAATCTTCCTTAATCACCAGACATGAGCAAATAGTCCGGCCAACGAATATTTGCTGAGTTTGAAGGACTATATCTCAACTCTACCCTATGGAAAAGTCTATAAAATTCACTGCAATTACTTTAAACCTTCCTAAATCGCCAGACATATTTCGATAGGTCGTCCATAAAATATATTATGTAAAATTATTTAAAAATACTCGTGAGTTGGCAAATAATTGATATTATTTATTTGTCCCAGCCCCAGAAATGTTTCTATGTTCATATTATTATGAAAATGTATAATTTTTACTCTCAGCCCCGAAAATTTTTTGTGTCGTGATAAATTAAGTTACCATGACAGTAAATATTTTCGGGGCAGAGAGTAAAAATGTGTCACTTTTCGGGGCTGATAGTCAAAACTGTCATGATATTAATAATTAGTTTTGCCACCTCATTTTTCTGGGATGAAAATTGGGCTATTTCCACATACATAAAATTGGGCTTACTTCACAAATTTGATTTTATAAATATTATTTATACTCTCAGCACTGAAAATTTTAACTGTCATGACAGTTTTTAACTATCGTGATAGCAAGTATTTTCGGGGCTGAGAGTAAAAATGTGGATATTTTTTGGGCTGAAAGTAAAACAAGTCATGATAGCAATATTTAGTGTTGCCATCGCTTTTTTCGGGGATGGAACTTGGCTATCTTTACATGCATAGGAAAAATGTTATTATTTCATATGTATCCGGAAATTTCCTGAGATTTTATTCTATATTAATATTTTTCGGCTTCCTACACAAAATTGATTGAATGAATCAGCCAGGTTACATACACATACACCTACCTACATTTAGTAACACAATGGCAATATAATTCTAATCTACACAGTC
>OY829915.1:111143691-111178691 GCA_963691935.1 Nephrotoma guestfalica
TCTGATATCCTTTTGGATATCAGAATGGTTTTATTATTAATAATTAATTAATAATTTGTGAACAAAAAGTGAAAAATGTGTGTACAGTTATTTTTAAACTGTCTCATGTGGCCTGTTAACAAGTATTATAAAGACAAAAACAACAAACTTGTTTTTATAATAATTTGAGTTTAAGCTATTTGGGCTTATAAAATTGTATGTTTGTGTTAATATTAATACAGATATGTGTTTATGGAAAAAATACACGAATTATTTAATTATAATGTAATTAAGTTAATTGATGATGTTTTTTTTAAAAAGCGATGTTGGATTTCGGTTAGTAGGCAGTTGTCTGTCATGAAAGAATTTGGTGTGTATTTTTTTAGCTGCCATTATATCATTATGATACGAGTATCTTAAGTCGTGTAATATTGTATTTAGGATGAAAACGTAGCTTTTAAAATGGCGACCTTCGCCTGGATTTCTCGGCCATTGTACGAGTACCGTTGTACATACGTACACTGATGAAAGCAATATGAACAATATCCTTTTTATTTTGAACGAAATTCAAAACAAATATTAATAAATCGAAAAAGGACTATCTTAAAAAAATTTTTTTTGTTCAATTTTCTAGGAATTTTTCTATTTTTTGTTTAGCTCTTTAAGTCAAATACAATTAATATTTCCCTAGCAATTTTTTATTGTTCTTTGTTCGTTCATTTTCATGTAAATGTCAAAATCAGGATGAAAAATAATATTTTATGGTAGTAAGTTTTATGTACTTTTGAATAATAATACATTATTTTTCTGTTAACTGTGTACGATTATTATTATATCGCATAGCTTATCCAGAAAGAAAATCGTTAAAATATAAACACTAAAACGTACCTATTATATTCCAGAATAATAGTTATAATAGTCAAGCTGTTAAATTTTAAATTCGGTTATTATATCTTTATTATGTTTGCTGCATCCGTATTCCTTACTTTACGCTTTAGAGTTTTAATATCCACTTTATATATATTAAAATTTAAAATACGAAACTTTGACAGCTATTTTCACAACCAATTGGGACCAAATGTTTTAATGTTTAATGAAACAAATTTTAAGTATTGAAACAAAACTAC
Organism: Nephrotoma guestfalica; assembly: GCA_963691935.1. Lineage (NCBI taxonomy): Eukaryota > Metazoa > Arthropoda > Insecta > Diptera > Tipulidae > Nephrotoma > Nephrotoma guestfalica. The sequence continues at coordinate 111,144,798 of OY829915.1, forward strand.
AATTGCAAACTTCACCTTATTGTACATTTTCAGTTCATTTAGTTCAATAATTTGTTCTGCTTAGTTTGAAAATATTATTAAGAACAAGAATATATTGTAATGAATATCACTACTGCATGAAATCATAAATGTTAGTGATCAAATGATTAGGGTTTTAGTCATTAAATGTTTAGTGTTATCGAAAAAGGCAGTATGAGACGTTTGTACTATTTTTCTTCTTCTTTCTACACTGTCATCATTTCAGCAAACGCTCGCTTAAGATTTTTTTATTCTCCCTGCTTTGAAATGCATGTAATATTCAAACTAAACCAACAACAATAATCGATTTGTATAAAAGCATACCGGTATGAAGTTCTTAACATTTGTTAATTTTTGTACCAAATTTAAAATTTGCGAAAGTGTGCGTTCAATTATTAACAGTGCAATTAAACTATGAATGAAATTATTAATAAATCTTATAAGTAACTCAAATTTCATGAGTTCTCACTTGGGGAAACATAATGCCGAAATTATGGTTACGAAACATTGTACAAAAACTTCTGTGTATAGATAGGCTCAAGAGCTTGTGTTCAAGCAAAATGAACAACTAAAGTGGTCAAACCAATTTATGATTGTCTTATCTACTCCCTTGTCCGTTCTTGCATGCTTTCGGCTCGAGAGACGACATTCTCTCACATAACGAATTTCAAATCTCGACGGTAATGGTTTTTCTTACGTAATGCTGCAAGGAAAAAGTATACTACATACGTAAATACATTTTTTTGGAAAATAATTCTGTTTCATTATTTTTTTTAATTACAATCTAGTCGAATACTAATAAGCAATTTTATTCTAACTTAAATTACCACATTTGACTGAAATTAAGGGTTCATCCATCGATGTACTCCTTAGCCTTGATATTTACATATTATTTGATCGTGCTTTTGTTGTGCCCTATAGATAGAGATTTATTTTAGCTGATTTTACACTAACTCAAAACGCTTTACTCTTTTAAGCCTTCTATAAATCCATATTATCCAGTAGCTGGATGGCCTCTATGTTGACATGGTGAAGCATCCGTTGTTCATGACTTCTAGCAAATTTCATAATTTCGGTTTTGATGTATTCTATGCCCTGATCTTTGTGGATGTCACTATTTCTGACAAACCATGGTGTGTTGACGATGTTTCTTAGCACTTTATTTTGGAATCGTTGGATAATGTCCATATTGCTCTGTTTGGTACATCCCCACAGCTCTAATAATTTGAAGCTTATTAGGGATTGATAGATGATAGTTTCTTCCCAGTAACCAATACATTTTATTGTATTTTAATTCCAACTCGTCTCTTTTCTTCTTTACATGAGATTTCCAGTGAAGCTTAGCGTCTAATGTCACACCAAGATATTTCACAGTGTTTGCATGTGATATTTCTTGATTATTTAAATACACTAGTTTGTGTACTAATCTCTTGTTTGTAAAGACATGTACAGATTGGTTACATTTAATTTTATGTGCCGTTTTTTTGTCCAGTTGTGTACTTGCTTATGGCGGTTTGTAATTTCTCTGCTGTATCTGAGTTGTTATCACCTACTGCCACGATGGCTGTGTCGTCGGTGAAAGTGGCTATCGTGTTGTCTTGTGGGATTGAAACAATATAATATAATAAATACAGAAGTGGTCCAAGCACACTTCCTTCCTTCTTCCTCCATTCCTTTACCTAATTAACTGACTTATTACGTAATAAATTATATTATAATTATGTATTATCTTTCAATTTGATGAGGAATTTAGAATTCTCGAGGTATACCTAATGTTGATTAATAAAAATGTTATTCATTGCAGATTACTGATTGATTGATGTTGATTTATTGATTTCAAATTAAAATTTTTGATTACAATGGAATCTTTGAAGATGTACTACTTCTAACTAAAAATAAAATTTTAATTTAAAAGCCAATAAATGCAGCTGTAATTAGTAATAATAATTGATTTACAGATGCGTTGCTTATTCTTTTAAATAATCATCAATTCAAATTATTGATTAAATTTATTTAGGAATTTAGTATTATTAAAACAAGTTATTTAAAACATGCTTTGATTTTGGGCAGTTTATTAAGGTAAATATTTTGTAATTACGGATTTTCTTGAAATGAATGAATGATGAATCCAATTTAATAGTCCTGTTATTTATGAATAGAAAAAGGATCTAAAGTTTTATTCTCCTGTACATGTAAAATGAAAACTGTATTTTTCTCTGACTCTCTATCATGAAATAATTGAAATTGTTCCCAGTTCCAATGTGCTGTGTCCAGTTGTTTGCCACAAAAGTGTAAACAACTGTTGTTAATTTGTAAACACCCATCGCTGGTTTATACATCCAAACATAAAAAAAATGTATTTCTTTATTTTCTTCTACTTTACAAGTTGAGTTAGATCTTAAAACTAATTTCTTATTTTCTATAATTCTGGTTTAATTAAAGTTCAATCTTGCATTTTTCATCAATTTCTTCGTTGATCGTGTTGCGACAATCTTGTTTTCATCGTCAAAAGTAATTGAAAATTCATACAGCCGATGAGCCAAAAAATGTTTGTTTGATTTATAAATTAATTCTTTTAAGAACATAATTACAGACTGTCTCAGTGAAATAAATCAATTTTTTTTCAAGTAGACCAACAAATTTGGATTGCCGATTAACAACCCGTTTGAAATACTAATAAAGTTTACATATTATAATTGATATTCTGTTAAAAGTTGAAATGCTTAGTAATTCGCCGATTGATAACCCGAAAACGCTGGTATTTCAATATGCTTTGATTGGAGATAACCGCCGATTAAATACATTTAGAAAACAATATCTCTCCAGTCTTACTTTGCGGCGCCTATTTTTAGTAGACTATACATACGTACCGGACCAAATATCTGATTTTAATGTCATATAAATGTTTTTTTCTTTACAGTACACACGATAACAAAAAAAATCGCTAAAATATTGGTGGAATACCACAAAGGACAAAACCACAGGTTAGTGATAATTTTGGAATATGAATGAAAGGCACGATAATATAAATATAGACTAAAGCCAGATTTAACTAAAAATTCGGAAATATTTATTCGAGATAACTGACAACCAATCAAAGTTTAAAGAAATGCAACTTGCAAAATAGGTATCGCATTTTTGTCAATTCCTTAAAAATTAAATTAATTGTAATAGCTTAATACGAATATAATACAATAATAATGCTTATGTTATTAGTCGTTTCATAAAGGGTGATCCAATAAGAGCTCCCGGACGTTTTTTTTGAAATAAAACGCATTAAAATCAATTGAATAGTCAAAAATTGTAATTGTGACGTAATTTCGGTTTATGACATTTAATGTTTGAAAATAATTTATTTTAACTGTTGTCCACGACTGACTCTTAGATGATCCATTCTATGGGTTCAATTTTCGAGCACTCTTTCGAGCATTTCGGCCAATATTTCGTTAATTACGCGTGTTATGTTCGCTTCTAATGCAGGAATCGATTGTGGTTTATCGATATAAACAAGTTATTTCAGATACCTCCATAAAAGGTAATCTAACGGCGTTAGATCATAAGATCTTGGATCTCCCAATTCACGGGTCCGTATGCCTACAAACCAAAATTTATCTTCAAAATACGCCAGAATATGCCATACGAGAGACCCAGATCTTGAAGGCGACGAATTGATTGAATGCGGTTTTCACGTAGACTTTCAGCTATAGCAGCAATATTCACAAAAGATCAACTTGTACGCACTCTAGTCGGTTGATGAATATCCAATATTGATAAAGTGGTTCGAAATTTATTGATTTACCGAAAACAATTTTTCACTGAACACTGATTTTTGAAATAAATTTCCACAATTTGTAAACGTTGTTCTCGCGTTAGTCTATGCATGGTGAAATCTCAATGAATACTGAACACAAATGTCATATGAACATGACAGTTGTGACGCATGAATCTCAATGATAATCCCAATTGGAAAGAGTACCTCCTATTGGATCACCCTTTATAAAGACATCACCTGAAAAGTTCTCGTTGTAACAAAGAAAACACAAGTTTTTTGGGAAAAATGCATTATATTCATCAACATACTTTCCTTCTAGAGCGATAGAATCAGTCCAACGACTCTAACATTTCGATGCCTTTTTTGTAGAACGATTTATCTTTGTCTTCAAAATAAGTCTCAGTTTCGATTGCCGAAACCAATCTCTTCATTGGAGCCGAATCTCTTTCCCTGGTGCTTTTTTTAGGTCTGCAAACAAGTAAAATCGCTGGGGGGCCTTTCCTTTCCTTTCAAATGCTGTATTTTGCGCTTAAACAGCTCCAAACAACACACCGAATAATCGACGCGTTGTCGTTTTTGATCCATTGTGAGCAAACGCGGTAGCCACTTCGAACACAGCTTTCTCATGGACAAACGTTTGTGCAAAATATGACCAACACCTTCCATTGATATCTTTACAATGTCAGCTGTCTCACCCAAGTTCACTTTACCGTCTCTCAAAACAATTTCGTTAATTTGTTTTATGTTTTATGGAGTCACAACCTAATTTGGGCGTCCAGAGCGTGGTACATCATCGGTGGTTTTACGGAGTTCGGATAACACTTATCTTATCTAACAAGCCACTGCTTTGCTTGAACCGTATTTTTCCCATCAATAAACAGTATTTAATCAACACACGAAATTCTTGTTTTCCATTGTTTTGAAATTAACAAAAGTAGCGTCACTAAAACAACTGTAACTTGTAAACTTAATGATCAAAATGTCATGAAATTGTAAAAGGTATCATTTGAAGGTTAGTAGAATTAAACAATCGCATGGGTTTTAAATTTGTGCCAGAACCAAACTATTGAAATCCGAACAAGACTCACTTTTCCCGGCGTTTTGAAAGTACCTGACTATCTGTTCTAAATTTTTTGTTATTTCCTTGTAGACATGTGTTTATCGTTTGAGAGGTCTTGAATCAAAGTTAGGTAAAACCACTTACCAGCACCTTAGTACTCAAAACTGTGGCTCTAAAATCAGTTCAAGTTTTTCTTATTCGTTGATTTTCTTTCAAATACATACAATTAAAAAATATGAAATCCAACGTTATGAAAGTGATAGGTTATTCCTCAAGGATCACGATGAAAAATGGGTTTTTATTGAGTTCACCGACAGCATAAAAAACACAAATATTTACCGACGATGTAAATTATGATTAAAGAAATGCCGAACTGTAAAGTGATCTCATTAGGTTTAGTATGTAGCGCGGCCAAAACCCTTTGGACCTGAATTTCAAGAAATGAAAATCTATATCTTGTTTTCGGAAATGGAATTCATTAAGTTCATGCATATCAATGAAAAATAATTCAGAGCGTGCATGGGATTATAGATTTGGGTGTTACATTTTCGTTGAAAATGTTGTAACGCCCACGGGTTGTTCCATTTTGTTCTATGATTTCGTACATTTCATTTTAGTGGTGAATATAATCTTGACCGTCAACAGGTTAATTATTCGTTAGCATTGTAGCAGACGTCGTTCTGAAATTGCATATACCTTTTGTTGTTGGGTTCGATATCGAAAGTTGGTCAGCTGTTTTGTTTTCCCCTCAATAACGACGATATAAATATTGCAATCGCCATCGAGGGTAGACAGTCAGTCAGAAGTTGTGTTCTCTCTTGTGAGGCGGAGGGTGATAAATCAAAAATAAAAAAAACTATAAAATTATAAAATTTGCGAAAAATATAAAGTGCATGTGCAATTTTTTTTTTATTTGATGAAAAAGAAAAAACTGAAAGTTCTTTTTTTTTTTTTTTGATGAAGGACCAACCAGACTTTGTGTGGTTAAATAGGAACAAGAAAAAAAAACTTGTATTTATAATTGGTGTTTTCAAAGTCAATTTTGTGTTCGGCCTTCAGTCCTTGAAATAGAAATGATGTTATGTACTGTATTTCTATGGTGTGTTAAATATGTTAATAGCTAACATTCATTAATATATGAATAAAATCGATGTTATATAACATGCAAGTTTTCGTTTATCTTATAAAATACATAAAGAGAATAAATAAAATTTAAAAAAAAAAAAATTCAAAAAAATATAATACCGGTATTTCAAGTTCTATTAATTGAGTGTAATCCCGCAATTCAAGTATCATCCGTCTTAAGAGTTCTATTGCAGTGGTACAAGACGTTTCATGAATTTTGACAAAATAACGTAGTTACCAAGTGTTCCTTGGTTATCATGTGGATTGGTTCCGAAACTGTATTCGCGAATTAATACGGTTGTGAGTGACAACAAAAAAAAAAAAAAACGTTCCGCAACAATTATGCGGCATCAAAATGTGCGCGAACGTGTTATCGATACTCTGTGCTCAAAATTTTAATAAACGGTGTTTCCAAAAAAAAAAAAAAAATATTTAGTGAACCCGAATATTTTGTGAACCAGAATTTAAATTAAATTTAAAACATAACTACGAGAAAGTCGTAAAAATATAGTGATAATAAAAAAAAACCTAATTAATTCTGAAAAGTTGTGAGCTGAGAAACCAGAAATCAAATAAACAGTGTCGCCTCATTTTCGTGTCCATCAGCTGATCGTCAGGTATTTTGTTTTGCACGCTATATAATTGTTTTTTTTGTTTATACAGTGTCGTAGGTCATGAAACGAGATAACTTTACGATCTACGGTTATTGCACTGGTACACCGGACATTCGGATGTAATTTAACAAATAAATATTTCATGGTTGGTCAGCGACGTAAATCGGGTCGCATTCGAATGTTATAACCATATTCCACTGTTTAAAACCAATGATATCATCAATAAATTGGAGGCGTACTCAACTACCTTAATGATTTTAGTGGGTGGATTTGCGACAAATTCTTTTCATCACTTCATTTATTTTTTTTATTCATTTTACGTTATATTTAGTTTTGTTATTAAAATTAAATTAATTTAAACTAGAACCAAATTAAATTAAACTAAATTAAAAATTAAATTTAAATTTAAGTTATAAAGTCATTCGGATCTTGTTCATTGTTGGTACAATATTAAGTTATTAATTATAAAAAAATTTTGCTCTCAATTTAATTATTATTAGATTTTATTATTAGATGAAAATGAGTCACATGCATTCATTGGGGAATGTTCAAATATTTTGTCATGACTAAGTGAATCTTGTAGGTTGCATTGGGATGGGGTAAATTAAATCGAGTTGCCTTGAGGTGGCAATAGGGTCTAGGTCTTGTTTTTTTTTCGTTTCCTGATATTTTTTTTTTTTGATTGGTGGTCTCGACAAGCATCTATCCATCTTCGGAAATCCCACGCCAATCCCTGAGCCTTAGCCGGCAAAACAAGCACCACACCGAAGCTCTGGATGGTTGAAATGATTTCCGTAACGAAAGACATTAAATTTCGGTTGTCACAACCCACTCATGTCGGATTTAATTTCGTTACAGATGGCGCCCAAACACAGGGACCAAACGGTTTTCTTATGAATTTTTCCTTCCATTTTGCTTTTTGATTTTTTTTATCATTATATTTTGATTTACAGTAACGTTAATATACAGGAATATTTACGATGACCATAAGTATATCAAGTGTAATCGCATCTTTTATCTTAAATTTATTTAATTGAGTCGGATGTTAGTTTTCGGAACTTGATATTACTTATTCAGATTGATCAATGAAATCAAACGCATTAATTCTATGTTGTATAACATATTGATCTAGTGTTTGTATCTTGTGATTTCGTCAATCAATTTAGCTAACTGGTATTTTATACTATTTTTATCGCATTAATAATTTCTATTTTTCAGCAAAGTGTTGATGTTAATGTCCGTCAGATTATAGTATAGATTATATATGGTCGGGGTAAATAAATAATCCGTGTATTTTAAATATCAACTCGCTGGCTGCGAGCAAAGATTTTCTAGTTATTGATCACTATTGATTTCTTTATTCGGTTATAGCCAGATCTTAATTTTTTTCTTTGTTTTTTTTCGTAGACCTACTTGCCTCTCTTATGGGTAATTCGGTTGAAACCCGTCCTAATGCAACTCAACTTTTATGAAATTAAGCTTATTTGCAATTATATTCAATTGATGAATGTCCCTCATTCGAACGTTTATATTACTATAAACATTAAATTAATATTTTAATATTAAGAATTTTTTTAGAATTATTATTTATCTTAATTTTTTTTTGTTAAAACATGAAATTATCTTTGAAAACTAGATACGAATTGATTTGACACAACTAACAAATGCCGGTTGGTTCTTATAAAACATTAAATTCGTAATTGTGCGCTATAATTTAAGTGCATTGCCTACTTTACTTTTCGTTTATTTTTTTTGTTTGTTTTTGATTACTATATTTTTTGAATAATTGGTGGAGGAAAATTATATATTTTTTTTATTATTATTTTTTTTTGTTTCCTAAATTTCATTATAAATTAAATTTAATTAATAATTATACTCGTAATTACGTTAACATGGCTAACTTTAGAATAAATCCACAACATTTATCCACGGACGAATTAGCGATAGAATTGGAAATCCGTAAACTATCGGGTACTTTAGATGTCCAAACAATAAGTTTAGATGAAGCTTTCGAGAATGAAATTACCTTTCCATACCAGCAACCCACACAACCACATTTAAAAGCATTAATTAATCCGTACAATGAAGTAACTACTTGTGCATTTAAGTTGCAAAATCTTCAAATTAAATTACTGAACACTGTACAAAATCCTAATTTCGATAAATACGAATATTCGTCGTTAATTTCAAAGTTGTGCCATTTAAGAAATCGCTGTAATAGAATATTGATTCTTGAAGCGGTTAAAGCTCCAGCTACTAAGCTTGTTCAAATTTATGATAGTTTGTTAAATGTATGCCATAAATTTAACTCGGAAGAACAAAATGTGCCAGAGGCCGTCCTTAATTTAAGTGCTACACAATTGGATCCGTCTGAAATTCTAGAATTGCTGTTAGCTGCTTCTCAACCCCTACAGGTCGATGAGTCCATAGCTGAAAGTATTAAAAATCCTACGGTAGCGAATGGTAACGGAAGTATATCGGATACCAATTCAAATATTCAAGAGTCACCCGATATTAATATCGCTAACAACATCAATAAGGCAGTAAACATAAACTCCGAGCGCGTTAGCGAAAATATACAACAGCGACCACCACCAGCTTCTGTTCCATTTGCACTACCACCACCTATAGTATCTTCTAACCCAAATGTTCCACCATACCAAACATTCACATCATCGAATCCTTGGTTCCCTTTTCCCTATAATTTCCCTTATTTACCTCGCACTTCTTATCCAGTAAATACAATCAACCCGACAGCATTTATCCCTACGAGGGTCTATAATCCCATAAAAGAAAATCTTTCCAGTACGATTATTGAGAATCCTCCCGTGAATATAGGAACAAAAAACCACACACCCGAGGTTCTAATAATAATCAACCTACATTTGCTACTACTATAGAAGAATTGGCCCAAATGGATCAGGTCCCACCTAAACCACAGAAGCCTCAAGGATATACTTCAAGTCTTACACCTGTTCATAAATGGGGAATATCCTTTGATGGCTCCAGCAGTGGTTTAGCAGTTGAAAAATTTCTTTACCGAGCAGAACATTTGGCCCGAACCAATAAAATACCGTTATCACAACTTCTGAATGATTTGCCTTCCTTATTAAAGGGAACGGCCGGCGAACATTACTGGTTGGTTCTGGAAAGACATACGGAATGTAATTGGGATACATTTAAAGCGGCGTCCACTCACCGGTTTCAAGATAGACGAACGGATGTGGATATATTACGCCTAATTGATGCCCGCAAACAACGTCCCACGGAATCATTCACCGAATTTTATTATGACATACTGAATTTAGCTTTACCGCTGAAAATACAATTGTCTGATTCTCAATTGCTCGAAATTTTAAAGAAGAATATGCGGGCTGGTTTACAAGTACATCTTGCAGGGAGACTTATTTCATCGATTTCGGAATTAATTAGCATTTGTATATCAACTGAGGATATTTGGAAATCGGTTGGATTAATCCCTGAACAAATAGTCCAAAGAAGTGGTCATTCTATTCGAGTGCATGAAATGTTCACTACTCCTAAGGAGCAAACAAACGCGTACCGGCAATCGTTACCATCAGTATTAGGTGGAAATTCACAAAATTTAGGTGGGTCCCAAACAGATGCACAACCTAAAACCATAGAGACATCGAACGAACCTTCGTTTAAATTGGAAGCGTTTAGCCAAAGCCCACCAAATATGCCTAGCTCATTACCTAATCAGACACCTATAAAATCCACACTTCCCATTTGCTGGAACTGTAGAAAAACTGGACACGGATATGTTGATTGTGATCTGGTGAGGAGCCAAATCTTTTGTTTTGGGTGTGGTGCATTGAATGCCTTAAAGCCGCATTGCTTATATTGTAATAAAAAGTCGAATTCGGTAAACTCGATAACGGAAACGACTGTCAGGAAGTCGATTCGTTCTCCGATGTCAATTTTATACCGACCCCCAGCTCGGGAGGGGAGACCAGCTTCCCAACAAACCCCCAAACAGTAAAACCTCAAAATAATTATGCTACCATAAGCCCTACCATGTCATCTAAACGGCGGACTACTCGTTCCATAACTTATTTTAAAAATCGCAAGGAACTTTATCGAAATATTGGCAAAACTAAATTCTGCAGTTCCATTGACTTCTTGGATGACAATCGACCGTATGCTTGTGTAAAGATAAATGGTACGGGAATTCAAGGATTGCTCGATAGTGGGGCAAATATATCTGCTTTAGGAAAAGATTCTATTCGTTTTATAAATGATAATAATTTAGCATTACATCCCGTACCTGCTGTGGTGCAGATCGCCAACGGCTTACCTCTGAAGATACACGGCTTCGTAAAAGCTAGCATATCGTATAATAATAAAACAATGGAAATGGCATTGTTTATCGTTCCTGATCTACAACAACGTTTATATTTAGGGTGTGATTTTTGGAATAAATTTGGATTAAAACCCTCACTAATTTCATCCCTTTCCTTAGCAACGTCCTTACCTCCTCCTTTTCAAGATCTTGTTCCCACCGACAACAATCGGCATCAGCTTTCTGGCGATCAGGAGGAACGACTACAAGCTGTGGTGGAACTGTTGCCTAGCTCCGAACGATTATGGCTCGGACGGACACATCTTTTGAATCACACGATAGACGTGGGAGACGCTCAGCCAATAAAACAACGGCATTATGCAGTATCGCCTGCTATACAACAACAAATGTATGACGAGATTGATCGGATGATTACACTAAACGTTATAGAAGAAAGCCATAGTGATTGGAGCTCTCCAATGGCTATCGTCAAAAGGTCTAATGGGGGTGTCCGTCTTTGTCTTGACGCTCGAAAACTTAATAGTGTAACCAGGAAAGATGCATTTCCGTTGCCCCTGATCGACGGTTTGTTGAGCCGATTGGATCGTACCCGCTATATTTCGAGTCTGGATTTAAAGGATGCGTTTTGGCAAATTTCTTTGGATCCAGCCTCGAAAGAAAAGACAGCGTTTACCATCCCGGGGCGACCATTATATCATTTCAAGGTCATGCCCTTCGGACTTTGCAATGCGCCTCAAACCTTGTGCAGGTTAATGTTCAACGTGATTCCTCATCACCTACATGACAGGGTATTTGTATATCTTGATGATTTACTCATAACCACTTCAAATTTCGATGAACATTTGTCTTTGCTTCAGGATGTCGCCGCAAGGCTGACAAAAGCTGGGCTTACGATAAATGTTCAGAAAAGCAAGTTTCTACTGAAAGAAATAGAATACCTAGGTTATGTAGTTGGTGAGAGAGGATTGATGGTTAACCGGGACAAGGTGGAGGCCATTGTGAATTTCCCTACACCGAAAAATGTGCGACAAGGCGGTTTCTTGGCCTTCGCGGGATGGTATCGCCGTTTCATTAGCGGGTACTCCACGTTGTCGGCTCCTCTCACATCGCTTCTAAAAAAATCAAAGAAATTCGTGTGGTCCGATGAAGCCGATTCTTCATTTAATTGTCTTAAACAAGCTCTAGTGTCCGCGCCAGTACTTGTAACCCCGAATTTTAAGTCCCGATTCTTTATACAATGCGATGCTAGCTCGACAGGGATAGGAGCAGTCTTATTCCAAAAAGATGAAGACGGAAACGACAGACCTATCGCGTACATGTCTAAAAAACTAAATCCCGCTCAGCGGAATTACTCGGTCACCGAACAAGAATGCCTGGCCGCAGTGGAAGCGATAAAAAAATTTAGACTGTACGTCGAGGGCCTGCCGTTTACAGTGATCACTGATCACGCGAGTCTTAAATGGCTAATGTCATTGAGAGACGCCACAGGAAGATTAGCTCGATGGAGTTTAAAACTCCAAGGTTTTAATTTCGATATAGAATTTAGAAAAGGGTCTCAGAATGCAGTCCCCGATGCATTATCTCGCTTAGATATGGAAGCACTTGATATTCTCCCTAATCTAGCGACAACCTCACCACTGCATATCGATTTAACATCTCCCGATTTTCTAGATCCCACATACCAACATTTACTTGGCTCTATCCAACAATCTCCTCGTCCATTAAATTTATTTACTATTCAAAATCTAATTTATATTCAGCCTTATTCGAACGAACCAAGCCCGCCTGATATTCCGTCATACAAGCTTTTAATCCCAGAATCGCTCCGCCCGTCTTTAATTTCATCTGCTCACTGTCCACCTGCGGCCGCCCATTTAGGAATTCGTAAAACAACAGAACTAATTAAGCGATATTATTACTGGCCAACTCTTGGCTGTGATGTGGCAGATTTTGTAGGGTCTTGCAATGAGTGTAAAATCAATAAACCTTCCAATCAAACGTGTCGACCTCCTCTTAGCTCACTTCCCATGACCATTCGGTCCTTTCAGAGAATATATATCGACTTTTTGGGACCGTACCCGCGCACGAAAAAAGGCAATATTGGAATTTTGATCGCTCTTGATCATTTTTCTAAGTTTGTGATTACGAAAGCGGTAAAACAAGCCACTGCTCTTGAAGTGTGTAGGTTCCTCGAGGTTGAAATATTTTTGATGTTTGGCGTTCCGGAAGCTATTGTTACCGATAACGGTAGACAATTTGAGTCACTTCTTGTACACCAACTCTGTGAGAAATATGGAATAAAGCATGTTGTCACGGCAAAATATTCACCACAAGGTAACGCGTCTGAGCGTGTCAACCGTACCTTGTTGGGTTCCCTGCGTGCTTATATTAAAGCTGATCAAAAAGTTTGGGATTTAAATTTGCCAGCTGTTACTCACGCGCTCCGTAATGCCATCCATGATTCTTCTAATTATTCGCCGCACTTTCTGGTGTTCGGGCAACACGCAGTATTGCATGGTTCGCTTTACGAACTACTTCGAAAAGCAATGGCATTTGGAGGAAACGAACTTTTTAGCGAACTTAAGCCCGAATATCTTTTTAAGGTTTATGAGCAAGTCCAAAATAATCTCATTAAAGCTGGTGAAAAAGCAAAGAAGTTATATGACTTGAGATCTCGAAAACCTCAGATTACCATAGGCCAAACGGTATTTATACGAAATTTTCGGCCAAGTAAAGCATCTGACGAGTATTCCGCGAAGTTGGCATCGAAATACATTCAAGGCGTTGTTACCAAACTGGTTGGAAATGTAGCCTGTGAGGTTGCAAATAACGACGGATCATGTTATGGGAATATATCATTTCAAAGACGTTAAAACCTGATTAGTACTTTTATAATCTTAAATTTTTAGCAAAGGCCCGGCTTCTTTGAGACCCATCGACAGGGGTGAGTCTTCCCCACGACTGTAACGCCCACGGGTTGTTCCATTTTGTTCTATGATTTCGTACATTTCATTTTAGTGGTGAATATAATCTTGACCGTCAACAGGTTAATTATTCGTTAGCATTGTAGCAGACGCAATAACGACGATATATTGCATAATATATAAATATAAATATAAATAAATATTGCAAATCGCCATCGGGAGACAGTCAGTCAGAAGTTGTGTTCTCTCTTGTGAGGCGGAGGGTGATAAAATCAAAAATAAAAAAAACTATAAAATTATAAAATTTGCGAAAAATATAAAGTGCATGTGCAATTTTTTTTTATTTGATGAAAAAGAAAAAACTGAAAGTTCTTTTTTTTTTTTTTTGATGAAGGACCAACCAGACTTTGTGTGGTTAAATAGGAACAAGAAAAAAAAACTTCTATTTATAATTGGTGTTTTCAAAGTCAATTTTGTGTTCGGCCTTCAGTCCTTGAAATAGAAATGATGTTATGTACTGTATTTCTATGGTGTGTTAAATATGTTAATAGCTAACATTCATTAATATATGAATAAAATCGATGTTATATAACATGCAAGTTTTCGTTTATCTTATAAAATACATAAAAAGAATAAATAAAATTTAAAAAAAAAAAAATTTGAAAAAAATATAATACCGGTATTTCAAGTTCTATTAATTGAGTGTAATCCCGCAATTCAAGTATCATCCGTCTTAAGAGTTCTATTGCAGTGGTACAAGACGTTTCATGAATTTTGAGAAAATAACGTAGTTACCAAGTGTTCTTTGGTTATCATGTGGATTGGTTCCGAAACTGTATTCGCGAATTAATACGGTTGTGAGTGACAACAAAAAAAAAAAAAAACGTTCCGCAACAATTATGCGGCATCAAAATGTGCGCGAACGTGTTATCGATACTCTGTGCTCAAAAATTTTAATAAACGGTGTTTCCAAAAAAAAAAAAAATATTTAGTGAACCCGAATATTTTGTGAACCAGAATTTAAATTAAATTTAAAACATAACTACGAGAAAGTCGTAAAAATATAGTGATAATAAAAAAAACCTAATTAATTCTGAAAAGTTGTGAGCTGAGAAACCAGAAATCAAATAAACAGTGTCGCCTCATTTTAGTGTTCATCAGCTAATCGTCAGGTATTTTGTTTTGCACGCCTATATAATTGTTTTTTTTGTTTATACAGTGTCGTAGGTCATGAAACGAGATAACTTTACGATCTACGGTTATTGCACTGGTACACCGGACATTCGGATGTAATTTAACAAATAAATATTTCATGGTTGGTCAGCGACGTAAATCGGGTCGCATTACAATCAATTTTATACAATTCATCAATTGGAAAAATATACCTGGTATTAATCACCAAGAGCAAAATTAGTGGGGACAATGGGGATTCGAATGTTATATACCATATTCCACTGTTTAAAACCAATGATATCATCAATAAATTGGAGGCGTACTCAACTACCTTAATGATTTTAGTGGGTGGATTTGCGACAAATTCTTTTCATCACTTCATTTATTTTTTTTATTCATTTTACGTTATATTTAGTTTTGTTATTAAAATTAAATTAATTTAAACTAGAACCAAATTAAATTAAACTAAATTAAAAATTAAATTTAAATTTAAGTTATAAAGTCATTCGGATCTTGTTCATTGTTGGTACAAATATTAAGTTATTAATTATAAAAAAATTTTGCTCTCAATTTAATTATTATTAGATTTTATTATTAGATGAAAATGAGTCACATGCATTCATTGGGGAATGTTCAAATATTTTGTCATGACTAAGTGAATCTTGTAGGTTGCATTGCGATGGGGTAAATTAAATCGAGTTGCCTTGAGGTGGCAATAGGGTCTATGTCTTGTTTTTTTTTTCGTTTCCTGATATTTTTTTTTTTTTGATTGGTGGTCTCGACAAGCATCTATCCATCTTCGGAAATCCCACGCCAATCCCTGAGCCTTAGCCGGCAAAACAAGCACCACACCGAAGCTCTGGATAGTTGAAATGATTTCCGTAACGAAAGACATTAAATTTCGGTTGTCACAACCCACTCATGTCGGATTTAATTTCGTTACAATGTTACTTTTAACAGACATTTCCATAACAGTATTGCTAAAACGCACTATGATTATATGCGTGTCATATTATTGTAATGTCGTGAAATCTAATCTCATTCCCATCATCCATAAATTGAGTGACAAATCGATACAAAATAATGAAGGAAAATCAGCATTTTTTCTGGGGTCGCTTGGAGATAAATATTTTTAGTGGAAATTCTCGGTTTTTAGTTGTTTCAGTTGTACATTCCATTGTGTTTCATGAGAAAAAGTGAAAACTGGTTTAACTTTCCCAGTGACGTTACTTTGTGAGGTTTCACCCTTAGCATTTTTTTCGTTACAGTGACACTGCGGTACTGAATTTTTCAGTTGAATCATTTTAAACTTTGTGTGGTTGTCCTTTGTCCTACACAAAATATTTGCGAACGACATGAATAATAAGCAGTTTGAATTAACTAAAATTTTAATTCTAAATTCAAAAGATTGAGTAAAGTCGAAATTGTCAAGTAAAAGCCAAGTAAAAAAACTATAATTTGAGTAGAAAAAACATAACTTTTATAGTAAATTAAACTACAAACACAAATATTCATGATTTTAAAAAGATTCGTGTAGAATTTTACTAGATATATTTACGTTATTAAAAAATAAGAGATTTTTATTATTCGGAAGAAAAGTGAATTTTGAAGTGCTAGGTTTAAATTGTTTACAATAATTCAGCATTAAAATAGAAGTAGCGGGACATCCACATTTCATAGCAATTTAAACAAATTAAGAAAAATCAACTTTTACTCCGAGTTGCATACGATACTTTTTCTACGACCTTAATATTTTATAAAAATGTATTTTTTTATCAAGTACTCGTAGTACAGAAATATATGTGTTTCTTACATAAAATATACCGACGAACAGTTTTATGTTGCTATCGAGTTTTCAATGAAAATGCGTTCTGATGATTACAAAGGCACACGTGATCATTTTTAATACAACAATCATTTGATTGAATATTTAACTAAGTCTCGCCCATTTTAATCCAGGGTGATCATTTTATGGTGGTTATATCACATTTCGTGATATAAAGAAATTGTCGTATGCTTACTTCAGATGAATTCTGGATAATCAGTGTCACGTCGTAAAATTGATGCGAGTAAAAAAGACCGGAAATAACTTTCATCGTGTTTTTTTCTCACATATAAAAAAAATATTTTGTTTTAACGTTTAATTATATCGTTTATTGATTGATTACATATATTGCAAATAAGTTTTATATTTACCAAAATCAGATTGTTTATTTTGTATACACTCATATAAGTTTTTTTTGAAATACTTTAAAAAATTTCCGAGTACCCTAAAAAGTACTTTATAAAAAACGTTCATGTAATAAATACGAAAACGTCAAATTATCACCTTTAATTCATTATTTCCCCTCAAAATTCATTTGGCTGGGTTGTGTTTGTAGGACTGTTTTTGTTTTGAATTACGAGTATATCACAAAAAAGTCTCCAACAGGTTTAATTAAAATATATTCATCTTTGAGTAAAATAATCTTGGTCGTACCAACATAATAACAAAAATAAATTCTAGTATGAGCAATAATTAGTGCTCATATGTTTGTTGTTGTTGTTGCTTATTTAAAAAACTCGAATGCATTTGTCAGTTTATACGTTTGTTAAGAGAAAAGTGATATACATACTTAAAATAAATTGTATAAATATGCGAGATAAAAATTTGTCTTTCCACAACTGTTTATAAATTGCCCAGACTTACGTGTATTCGAGAAAATTAAAATAAATCCCCAACTGCAGGTCAATTTTGGCTTTCCTATAGGAAAACGGAATTATGAAAATACCTTCATAGTATTTTTGTCACAAAAATTTTTTTCTGGCATACTACGGTAAACAGTTGTAAATTTTTTCAAAAATTAAATTAAATTTGGAATATTTTTCCTATCCAATTGCTATACGGAATAGTATTTTGTATAATTAGGAGGAAAAGTACTGCATTCCCGGACGATAGTGGAAATTGGCAACCACGGGAGTCCGGGAATCCTTTTCCTCCGAATTGTACATACTATTTTTTCTCCGATCGGACTTTAAAACGAATATAAACCCAAAATAATATTTAGTATTATTCATTAATTATCATATTAAGGGGTAGATGCTTGATCGGCTAGCAAGCAAGCAATTTGCTAGACGAAATCCTGGATACTCAATCAATTTTACCAATGAAATTTGAATTTCAAATTATATTTTTCATAAAATTTTTGTTTATTTTTGCGATTTCTACTCCTGGGTGTAGTCAACCACCAAGAAAAGTTTATAGATGTGTTTTGTGGTGAACATTGTTTTGTAGCATTCAAAGCTATTCGGCCTTGCTGAACAACGAAATGTTTTAAGATAATTATTTGTATTGGTAGATTCGGCATAATGCTCAACCAGTAAAAAAAATCAATCAAATTCATTCCAATCATCATTTCATTATAATCAAGAAATCTAATTGAAAACGCCTTTGGATTACTGAAAGGAAAATTCTGAAAATTATTCGATTTTGATAATTTTTCTACAGAATTTATCATAAACTGTATTAAGGCCGCTTGTACTTTACATATATTCAACTAATTTTGGAACGCAATACAGACCATATTGAGACAGTTGACGAACAAAATAATGCACAAAATGACGGGTGTGAAGTATGTCCTAACTTTGTCCTAAACTTAAGAAATGTGTATGTATGGGTTAAACTCTCGTTATAACGAATTTTAAAATTTAAAATTATTTTATACGTAAATTGGGTAGAAACGAATAGTTGTAAAATCTTATATTACCTATTTAACTACCGAGAAATATTTAATGCACCAAGGGATGATATTGTACGTAAAATTAAAATAGATTACAAATAAATTTCTCATTTTTAGTAATACCTTCCATGCGATTTACGAGTATAGATTGAACGGCTTGTACTTGGTGCTACTATTATCGTTAAAAGCGATTAATGGTACCGTGACGTATATCGTTAGATTCGTTGGAGTGTCCTCTATCACCTGACCAACATACAGAGAAATCCTATGACCTTTTACGGAAATATCTCATTTTCCGTATTACCTTCCATTCGATTTACGAGTATAGATTGAACGGCTTGTACTTGGTGCTAATATTAACGTTAAAAGCGATTAATGGTACCATGACGTATATCGTTAGATTCGTTGGAGTGTCCTCTATCACCTGACCAACATACAGAGAAATCCTATGACCTTTTACGGAAATATCTCATTTTCCGTATTACCTTCCATGCGATTTACGAGTATAGATTGGACGGCTTGTACTTGGTGCTAATATTAACGTTAAAAGCGATTAATGGTACCGTGACGTATATCGTTAGATTCGTTGGAGTGTCCTCTATCACCTGACCGACATACAGAAAAATCCTATGACCTTTTACGGAAATATCTCATTTTCCGTATTACCTTCCATGCGATTTACGAGTATAGATTGAACGGCTTGTACTTGGTGCTAAAATTAATGTTAAAAGCGATTAATGGTACCGTGACGTATATCGTTAGATTTGTTGGAGTGTTTTCCATCACCTGACCAACATACAGAGAAATCCTGTGACCTTTTACGGAAATATCTCATTTTCCGTATTACCTTCCATGCGATTTACGAGTATAGATTGGACGGCTTGTACTTGGTGCTAATATTAACGTTAAAAGCGATTAATGGTACCGTGACGTATATCGTTAGATTCGTTGGAGTGTCCTCTATCACCCAAACAACATACAGAGAAATCCTATGACCTTTTACGGAAATATCTCATTTTCCGTATTACCTTCCATGCGATTTACGAGTATAGATTGAACGGCTTGTACTTGGTGCTAATATTAACGTTAAAAGCGATTAATGGTACCGTGACGTATATCCTTAGATTCGTTGGAGTGTCCTCTATCACCTGACCAACATACAGAGAAATCCTATGACCTTTTACGGAAATATCTCATTTTCCGTATTACCTTCCATGCGATTTACGAGTATAGATTGGACGGCTTGTACTTGGTGCTAATATTAACGTTAAAAGCGATTAATGGTACCGTGACGTATATCGTTAGATTAGTTGGAGTGTCCTCTATCACCTGACCAACATACAGAGAAATCCTATGACCTTTTACGGAAATATCTCATTGTCCGTATTACCTTCCATGCGATTTACGAGTATAGATTGAACGGCTTGTACTTGGTGCTACTATTAACGTTAAAAGCGATTAATGGTACCGTGACGTATATCGTTAGATTCGTTGGAGTGTCCTCTATCACCTGACCAACATACAGAGAAATCCTATGACCTTTTACGGAAATATCTCATTTTCCGTATTACCTTCCATGCGATTTACGAGTATAGATTGAACGGCTTGTACTTGGTGCTAATATTAACGTTAAAAGCGATTAATGGTACCGTGACGTATATCGTTAGATTCGTTGGAGTGTCCTCTATCACCTGACCAACATACAGAGAAATTCTATGATCTTTTACGGAAATATCTCATTTTCCGTATTACCTTCCATGCGATTTACGAGTATAGATTGAACGGCTTGTACTTGGTGCTACTATTAACGTTAAAAGCGATTAATGGTACCGTGACGTATATCGTTAGATTCGTTGGAGTGTCCTCTATCACCTGACCAACATACAGAGAAATCCTATGACCTTTTACGGAAATATCTCATTTTCCGTATTACCTTCCATGCGATTTACGAGTATAGATTGGACGGCTTGTACTTGGTGCTAATATTAACGTTAAAAGCGATTAATGGTACCATGACGTATATCGTTAGATTCGTTGGAGTGTCCTCTATCACCTGACCAACATACAGAGAAATCCTATGACCTTTTACGGAAATATCTCATTTTCCGTATTACCTTCCATGCGATTTACGAGTATAGATTGAACGGCTTGTACTTGGTGCTAATATTAACGTTAAAAGCGATTAATGGTACCGTGACGTATATCGTTAGATTCGTTGGAGTGTCTTCTATCACCTGACCAACATACAGAAAAATCCTATGACCTTTTACGGAAATATCTCATTTTCCATATTACCTTCCATGCGATTTTCGAGTTTCTACGAGTAATTTGTACTGCTAGCTTCAGCCATCCTTTAGTTAAATATCAATATACAGCCGGATTCATTTGTTGTTATCCAGGAGGCACCACGAGGAGGTTTGAATCTCGGTCTTTGCCTCCCACTCCTTCTTCTACTTTATTTATTAAATTCATTAAATTCATTTTTTTATAATTTTTTTGTTTTTTTGTTTTTTTGTTTTTTTTTTTTCATATTTTTTATTTTTTTTTATATTTTTTATTTTTTTTAACTAGTTTTATTAATTGTAATTCATTCATAAAAGTTCAAGTAAAACAAGATTTTAATTTTCACAAAAACAACAAATGCCTCCATCAAATTTTAAAAATTCAGTACATTGCTTATGTATAATCCGTTTGCAGGATTTACATTCGATAATTTCAATGACGTTTTGTAAATGCTCCTCAAAACAATATAAGCAATGATTTGTCACCGAATCTGAATTATCAAATACAGTGTCCTTCAAATAGTTCCGATAATCATTTAATGCTTTATTATTCGCTCTATCATCGTTCGAATGAATGTCCGCAATCTGCTTATTATTAAGCATAGTATCAATTGCATATATGATATAAATACCACAATTATAACCATCAATTTGTTGTGGTAAGGCGCTATTACTGGAAACTGTAAATTTTTGAGGCGGTTTTCTATAAAACTGAAGTACTTCATTAGCAAAATGCTCAAATTTCTTAGAAATTACATATGGGGATTATAATATTTTTATTGCATTTATTGGTGAGTAATAATTCCAACTGAGTGGTTTCGTCTAAAGCCTTATAAATTTTTTTGTCGTCGAGAATTTTTAAAATTTGATATTGGTCCAAACAAGCATAATTGGAGCCTTTTATCAGAATGTTTAAACATACATAAACGACTTCTGTTGAAAGAAAATTCCTATGAAAGAGACTGGTAAATGAGAAACTGTATAAATAAGTTTCGAATAAATTATAAAAATTAAATTTGAACACCACAATGTTGTAATCAATCATTTTTTCGTAATATCCATCTGGCATCCGGCAAGCATTTAATTTTGGAAGCAGGAAGCGTCGTATCGCTCGTTTGCCTGAGTATTTAGGAGTCATTTTTTTTCGTTTTTTACTCCAATTTTCCTCGTGATCATCGTCTTTTAACGTTAATATTAGCACCAAGTACAAGCCGTTCAATCTATACTCGTAAATCGCATGGAAGGTAATACGGAAAATGAGATATTTCCGTAAAAGGTCATAGGATTTTTCTGTATGTTGGTCGGGTGATAGCGGACACTCCAACGAATCTAACGATATACGTCACGGTACCATTAATCGCTTTTAACGTTAATATTAGCACCAAGTACAAGCCGTTCAATCTATACTCGTAAATCGCATGGAAGGTAATACGGACAATGAGATATTTCCGTAAAAGGTCATAGGATTTCTCTGTATGTTGGTCAGGTGATAGAGAACACTCCAACGAATCTAACGATATACGTCATGGTACCATTAATCGCTTTTAACGTTAATATTAGCACCAAGTACAAGCCGTTCAATCTATACTCGTAAATCGCATGGAAGGTAATACGGAAAATGAGATATTTCCGTAAAAGGTCATAGGATTTTTCTGTATGTTGGTCGGGTGATAGCGGACACTCCAACGAATCTAACGATATACGTCACGGTACCATTAATCGCTTTTAACGTTAATATTAGCACCAAGTACAAGCCGTTCAATCTATACTCGTAAATCGCATGGAAGGTAATACGGAAAATGAGATATTTCCGTAAAAGGTCATAGGATTTCTCTGTATGTTGGTCAGGTGATAGAGGACACTCCAACGAATCTAACGATATACGTCACGGTACCATTAATCGCTTTTAACATTAATTTTAGCACCAAGTACAAGCCGTTCAATCTATACTCGTAAATCGCATGGAAGGTAATACGGACAATGAGATATTTCCGTAAAAGGTCATAGGATTTCTCTGTATGTTGGTCAGGTGATAGAGAACACTCCAACGAATCTAACGATATACGTCATGGTACCATTAATCGCTTTTAACGTTAATATTAGCACCAAGTACAAGCCGTCCAATCTATACTCGTAAATCGCATGGAAGGTAATACGGAAAATGAGATATTTCCGTAAAAGGTCATAGGATTTCTCTGTATGTTGGTCAGGTGATAGAAGACACTCCAACGAATCTAACAATATACGTCACGGTACCATTAATCGCTTTTAACATTAATATCAGCACCAAGTGCAAGCCGTCCAATCTATACTCGTAAATCGCATGGAAGGTAATACGGAAAATGAGATATTTCCGTAAAAGGTCATAGGATGTTTCTGTATGTTGGTCAGGTGATAGAGGACACTCCAACGAATCTAACGATATACGTCAAGGTACCATTAATCGCTTTTAACATTAATTTTAGCACCAAGTACAAGCCGTTCAATCTATACTCGTAAATCGCATGGAAGGTAATACGGAAAATGAGATATTTCCGTAAAAGGTCATAGGATTTCTCTGTATGTTGGTCAGGTGATAGAGGACACTCCAACGAATCTAACGATTTACGTCACGGTACCATTAATCGCTTTTAACATTAATATCAGCACCAAGTGCAAGCCGTTCAATCTATACTCGTAAATCGCATGGAAGGTAATACGGAAAATGAGATATTTCCGTAAAAGGTCATAGGATGTTTCTGTATGTTGGTCAGGTGATAGAGGACACTCCAACGAATCTAACGATATACGTCACAATAACATTAATTGCTGTTATCATTAATATCAGCACAAAATGCAAGCCGTTTAATCTGTACTCGTAAATCGCATGGAAGGTAATACGGAAAATGAGATATTTCCGTAAAAGGTCATAGAATTTTTTTATATGTTGGTCAGGTGATGTAAGACACTCCAACGAATCTAACGATATACGTCACAGTACCATTAATCGCTTTTAACATTAATATCAGCACCAAGTGCAAGCCGTCCAATCTATACTCGTAAATCGCATGGAAGGTAATACGGAAAATGAGATATTTCCGTAAAAGGTCATAGGATTTTTCTCTATGTTGGTCAGGTGATAGAGGACACTCCAACGAATCTAACGATATACGTCACGGTACCATTAATCGCTTTTATTATTAATATCAGCACCAAGTACAAGCCGTTCAATCTATACTCGTAAACCGCATACGGGTAGACATATTTTTACTTTGGAATTTATCTACAAATCTGAAACTTTTGTTTAGCCTTCGTTAGTTGTTTCTTTTCTTTGATGGCCGTATTTCAGAGCTTCTTCAAAAACCTGTTTAGGAATCTCAGTTCCATCCAGCATTCCCAATCCCATCATAATCGGTTAAGAATTGATCGAGTTCGGTCTCTAGCGACTTTATTTCAGAATTCCTTCCAAAAATCATTTAAGAATCCTATTTTCATTTAACATACCCAATCCCATCATAATCTGTTAAGAATTGATCGAGTTCCGTCCAAAGTGGCCATATTTCAGAACTGCTTCCCAAAATAATTTAAGAATCCCATTTCTATCGAGTATATCCAATCCGATCATAATCGGTTAAGAAATGGCTGTTTTCCGTCCCAGGTGGCCATATTCCAGAACTTTTTCCTAAAATCAACTAAGAATCCCATTTTTAATTAACATTCCCAATCCCATCATAATCGGTTAAGAATTGATCGAGTTCCGTCCCAGGTGGCCATATTCCAGAATTTCTTCCAAAAATAATTTAAGAATCCCATTTTTAATTAACATTCCCAATCCCATCATAATCGGTTAAGAATTGATCGAGTTCCGTCCCAGGTGGCCATATTCCAGAATTTCTTCCAAAAATAATTTAAGAATCCCATTTTTAACCAACATTCCCAATCCCATCATAATCGTCTAAGAAATGGCTGAGCTCCGTCCCAGATTAAATTCGATCGAATCGATTAAATTAAAAAACATTCGGATTTAACGGACATCCCCAATTAGTCCATTAAATCGAGCGTTTACTGTACGTATGCCAAATATTACAAATATTATAATTCATTATAACGAGAGATTAACTAATCCATACTCATGATAAAATAGTTAGGACAATTTTAGGACAAACTTCACGCTCGTTGACACACGCGTGAAGTTTGTCCTAAATTTGTCCTAAATTTTGTTTTTGTAATTTTAGGACAAAGTTAGGACAAACTTCACGGGAATACAAAATGAGGATCTTTTACTTGGAAAGTGAAAATATTAAAGGAACCAACACCTTAATATACTTCACATATTTTTATAATGTTTTTTTTAACGAGATTATTTATTATAAATTTGCATTAGATTTTAAAATTGTGTCATCCTTTCCTGACGCCTCCTTCCCTTAGCCTCAGCTTTTTCTCATTTTCCATGCGATTGAAATCTTTTGTTTCTCCTTATGATTCTTTTTGAATTTCCCTGGAAAAATAAACATTTTACAACCCGTATTAAATTACTATATAATTAGTGCAATTTTCCCATTTACCTCATTAGCTCTAAATATTTTGCTGTAGATACGTATTTCTGTTAACGGATGAAGAAGTTTGCAAAGATATCTCCAACGGATTTGCTGTAGCTTCTAGCTCATTACTATATAGAACATAAACAATTGTTAATTTATTTTAAAGAGAACGCTGGGATTGTAACTACCATATTTTACGAACTCAACTTTTTTTTTAAATCGTAACTGTAAAACGGTAGTATTCTGTATAATGCGACTGTTTTCCATTAAGCGGACCATAATGTCGCCATATTGTAATCTGAATGAGCCCCGTCTTGATTTACTAACATGTAACAAACCACACGATAAATGGAATAAATTGGAAAATAATTTCTTTTATTTACCGTAGCCCCTAAATTTGCCAAGTGACGGTGAATTTTCTCGTAAAATGCTTTACGATTCTTTTGTACAAGGCTTTTATATTTTCCACAACTTTTTAGTAGCAAATCAGTATTGACTTTTGGTGCACATTTCATAAGATGATTTTGATGAGATATTTACATTCATGGCATCAGTCGAAATATCCTCTACCTTACTACTTCCCGTCCTTGTTTCATCGTCCGCCAATAATTATAAGTATTGTTTATTATACTTAAAATAATCAAACTTCAATTCATTCAATGTTGCTGTCATAGCCAATGAGTTGGTGAAAGATCACTTTTTTCTTTGGCATTTGAGGCCATTTTTCGCAACTTCTTCCTCCAAACGCATCAATAACGACATTCTCAACTCAATTAAAATCTCGATTCTCAGTTGAGGATTTACAAATAAAAAACTAATGCAGTGCAGTAAAAGTTTTTAATAAATAAATGGGTGTCAATCATGATATACATACATGGAAATGGCACTGACAAGTGACGAGAAGTTAATAAATAAGAATATTTGTCATGCATTCATAACGAAATAGTTACAATAATTTATTTTATTATTTAAAAAAAATTTGAATCCTCATTATTATCATTGAGGTTTATATACACAAAAGAAGTGTATTAAGTAACATGATTCTTGAAAATATCTTAATTTACAGATGTAAGTATTCCGTAAGACCTTCTGATCATGTACAAAACTAGGAAAATCTAGTTTATCCAGCTGTCTATTTACATATTTGTCGTGTAACACAACTTCCACTTGGCAAGCATCGATAAAACCAAGGGATTTGCAGAATAAAAGGGACTTCGCCCGTAAGTTGTAACGGTTTCCGTTTTCCTCGTAATCGTGATTTGATATTCGGATGCATACTAACTAGAAATATTTGCCAACATAAGTAAATCTTATAACTATTGTTCTAACAGAATTTCTAACAATATGTTAAAGGACACCGGTAACAGAGTAACTTGTTTGGCATACAAGAACATGTGAAATTTGCTAATGCCTAGAATTATTAGCTTCAAATAATAAAAAGATATTGTGAAGCAACACCATTGTATGATCTTATACGCGTATATCGTTTAACGCCATGGTTTTACGGTATACGAGTATAGTTTAGTTTAGTTGAAAGTATGGTATTATGACACTGGCTAATTTTCAAACATTATCTACTATAAAAAATAATGCGAAACAGAGAAACGTAATAATGAAACGTAATAAGTATAATTTATATGCAGACAACCCTATATGTTCTGCTGCCAAATTAAAAATTACATTTATTTTTATTTTAAACGTAATGGACGTTAAAACGAAAATAATCTGGAGTGATCAATTTATTATTTATTTAATAGGTAAAGTGAAAAAACTTGAATTTGTATGGAATCAAAACATGGGTCCTCTCTACCAATCTATGTAAAAAGCGATTGCATTGGGATAAAATCCTGAAAAACATGAATTCGGTTTTTAATATGCGCCAATTATTTACATACATACATATATAATTTATGGTAATTTATTTAAATCATTATTATATTTTCAAGGGGATATTATAAAAATAATGGAACACTTTAAAGCGTACTTTGCCACAGAACCACAGGACACGTCAAAATGTGCCAATAAAATAAAATAAAATGGGTAGGTATAGACTATGTAATTAGAAACCCAGGAATCAACATGGAAAATTTTTAATAAACTACAATTTTTAAAGGAATCTAGCATCCCAATGCCGTCAGTTAATAATTATAATACAAGTTCTTTCGATGTATTTTCAAATATGATTAAACTTTTCTTTTATATCTGGTAAATTATAAATTTAGGAATTATCACAAGACTCGTTTTTTGATGAGACTCTACCAATTACACTGAACCGCATACCGAGTTACCCATTGAGCTCGAGAAAGTGGTATACTTGGAAGAAGAGGCTAATGACCCGGAGCTTTAGAAGATGGACTCACCGTGTCAACTATCATCCAGTACGCTGGATGTATTTGGAGATCATGTAGTTAATGAATTAGAAAATTTGGATAGCGATTTAGAGAAACACAAAATGTTCAATATTTTGTTCGAAATAAACGAAATGCAGCACAGGATAAACAAAGAAAATAAAAATTAATAATTACTTAATAATTAATTTATATTGTTAAGTTTAATTCGGTATAAAACTCGGCGAACTACTCCAACGTTTTTCGTATTTAATTGCAGATTTTTTGGTATCCCTGCTGTTCCAATCTCAGTGGAAACAAAATTTTGGATTTTAGTAGATTCAATTTCATCATCTGGCAATAAATCAAAACCATCTATATTGCAAAACCAGCTATATTAATAGCCTCATTCGGCTCGCGAAAATTTGAAGCAAACAATACTTGGAAACTGTTGGTCAGAATCCCAAAAACATTTTCGACCACGCGTCTATTCTCGATAAAAGATAATTGAAACGAATTTGATTATGAAAGATTTATATGAGAATACGGGTTCATTAAATAGTTCGATAATGGAAAGTTTTCAGTTTTTTCAGTTGATGGTAAATAACTTGGTTGTGGTACGGGCACCACATTTGCATCGATGCCACGTTTTAAATACGATCGAAGCCAAATTTCCGCATCACTCATGCATCCATTTATTCCAACATCGACAAACACAAATTTATAATGAGCATCAACGATAGCCATTAATATGAACGAATTTGTGCTTTTGTAACACCAATAATTTAATCCAAATTTTTATTGCTCTTACTTTACAATGTTTGCCTACAAACAAAAATTTAATTTATTAGTCAATTTTGCACCATTACAATTAGGAAAACCTCATATTCAATACAAATCATTCATTCAAACATGTCATGCTCATTTTCAGAAAATTTTATTACGTTCTCGTCTCGTAATCGTCTCCTTAAAAATTTTCGATATTGTCGATTGTTGGATTGTAAATAGCGCAATGACGTTTGAGTTTCACCAGTATTAAGACAGCAAAAAGTAAATAAAACCATATTTAATTATACAAACTATAAAATGTCTTTAAATAATTCAGTGTAATCTGGAGTCTTTCTGCTGGAGATATGCTGTTTCGCATAATCGTATTTTCCTTCTTTATACACGGTTGTACCTTTTCTAACATTGATTAAAATTGGACCGGTTTAATCCTCAAAATCGTTTTTTGCAGTTTTACTCTCTCATCTTAAATTTCTTTGATTAACTTATTATTAAAACATTCAGTTCTCTACGTAGAAGTCACTTAGCAAAATATTTCTTCATAATTCTTTTATTTTTCGATACTCTACTGAAAATATCTTCATAGACTTCAAATCAAAACTTATAAATTATTATTTTAAATAAAATTATTTATCACTTTCAAACTACAATAAAATGTTTCTGAATAGTTTTCCAGTAAAAAAAAAATATATTTCTTTTCCCTAGAAAAAATTGAGCTACGACTTTTTTGTTAATGTTTAAGTGACGCCAACGGGAAAACAATGTACTACAGGAAATTGACCCACTATCAGAAAAGATTTCAGATTACAACATGGTTTGTATCACACACCGCGGACTATTCACAACACAATATTTTTATCAATTACTATTAAATCTAAGTTTATTAATTTAAAAAAAAATAAATTTAAATTGGGCAAATTAGAAAAAGCTATCGTGAACTCAACCCGTTTGTTTTTCAGGAAACCGAAGCTTAAGTCTTGAATTGTAATTAGAGTCATAGTTTTTTATGAGAAATTGAGAATGTTTTCACTATTATAACTCTATGTAAAGCAGTATTGCAGATATAATCATTAGTATACTTTACAATAAAACAGATTTTAAAGAAATTGTACTAAATGATTAATTTGTATTATTGTTACAAACGTAAACACCATAAACACTAAGCGAGTCACAAGAAAAAATAAGACATCATGCGAATCTTCGCTTATATTCTGTTTTGTGCAGCGAAGCTTGATAATATGAATTGCATAATAGAGTTATTTTAAGTACAACAAATCAATAAAATGGTAATCCACTTATTCAAAACTAAACCGTTAGTACTTTGGCATATTAAAGCATTTGTATCCAATATCGCTAACTTTTATCAAAAATTAATTAAAATAATTTACTATGAACTGCTTGCTGCAAGTTGTTGCAATTACAATCTAAATTTTAACAATATTTTGAATTGCAAAATTTTTGTTCTCTATATATCCAATTCTATAAATACCATAGTACATAATTTACTTTTATCTAAAAACTTTACTATTGCTATTAAATATTCGTACCCTTCAATGAGATTTTGACCCTTAATTACTGTAACCCAAGTTATTTCCGGTTCATTTCATTCACCCAATTAATTTCGTCTCATATTTTTGCTATACCCATTCTAAACTAGCATAAATTAAGAAAAGCACTCATCCTGTATACATTTTAATCTATAAAAAATATATACAAACCTACATACGTATAATACGGAGAAGGATATACACAATACACATCTTCTATAAAATCCTATTAGATTTTCATTATAATTTCATCACGTATTTAAGAGAAAAGCCAAAAATTCATTTTTTCTGTATTTTTCAACCAGCACCAGTAACTTTTGAAAATCGATCGAACATATTTATTAATTCTGCCATCATATCCTTAAAAGTAAAAGAAAAAATAAACCGAAATCAGATCAGCAAATATATAAAAGGATATCTGTGTACATACATATAACTTCTAAAGACATATAAATAAAATATCGATGGTAGAATGGGAGATAATAAAGGTGACTGGAACACACAAACACATCACTGCTCATTGATATAATGCCAAAATATATTTTATGCTGGCGCAATTTGGGTTTTGAAAACCCTTTAACATATATTATGGGATCAACATTCATTTTTGCCCTACACAACATGATGTAGCTGCGTTCTAATGAGGCAGGAAATGAATAAAAATACGTGTCTGGGCGGTAATGTGTAGAGGGCGGGCAATATGATTGATAGCAAAAAAATTTAAATTACGTATACAGTTTAATCGATTATCATTTGTTTGTGAATCTGTAGACGATAACGGATGCTTTATAAGAAAAAAATTCTATGTACTCAGAATGATCTATTATAGGCATGATAAAATGTCATAATTTTTGTTACCGATTATTTTCGTATAAGAATAATAAATTTATACATTAAAGTGATTCATTATTTGCTTTATTGAATAATTCTTTCCAAATTTTGTAGGATGAAGTTTTATTTCATAATGCATCATAAATACAGAGAATTTAAAAAAAGATGTTTGTAATTATCGTCCAGTTATCTCGTAAAGTGATTTGTTATAGAAGAATTAGAATTCTAAATGATAGACCGTTGCCGGTCATCGTACCCCGTAAACATTATTAACAGACTAAAGTCTCCAGAAAATTCGAATCACCATCGACTTCAACATGTAAACAAATCGTATAACATTTGTGATGGAATCCTAAGAAATTTAGTTTCAGAGACCATTGCACTAGTTTATTTGTATGGTACATTTTACTGGGTCACTCATATCGTACATTCATTTATCAAATGATTCCATAATGGCTTGGCCGCACAAATATATTTTTAGGATCAATTTAGGAAAAAAACAGTTCCATATCGAATATCGCAGTTTTCCACGAGCGAGAAATATTTTTAAAAGGTTTAGTGTGATTAATGTGTGCACCATGATTCTACATAATTAAATTACAGTTGTTCGCGATCGGTAAAACATAATTCGTACAAAAATAATTAATATTTTAATATTTTTTTTAATTCAAGCAGGCATTGGAGAAACATAATGTTTTTCTAAAACTTATTTGTTTTTTCATAGTTTTAGATTTATTCTAATGATTTTTGAAGTCTCTTTAATCGAGATAAATTTTTTATATAACTTTTAAGTAATAGTTCTTATAAAATAAAAAGATAAATAAATTATAATATGTGTAAAACAAAATGTTAATAAATAAAACGGGATTAAATAATGTAGTGTGGTGGTATATTTTACAATCATGGTGGCCCTTTAGATAAATAACTTCAAAAATAATTCGTGGGACACTCATGCACCTCCTCCTAAATTCCACTAAATCTCGACTCCGTGAGTCAGTTTGTAGCTATCTCAACTTAACCTGTAAAATTTAAGTCGAATTATCTCCTGAAAAAATGCATATACCCAACTCGACTCCGCCTCATCATATGGAATATAAAAGTTGTGATTTTTTTCATACGAAACGTCAAGTTAGACCATTCTTCGTAATGTTTTGGAACAACTGATATTCCGGTCTGGTTTCTTGATTACGCCGCAGAATAATAATTTTTGAGGGTATAGGACTGGCGAATTTAAATCGAAGTGTTTGTACTCTTAGAACAGCCCTTCGGAATTTACAATGCTGTCAATTCGTGAATGGAAGAAGATGGACCTGATAATGTACGCTCGATAGTTTTAAAAGGTAATGCTTTAATTTTTCGCGGAAACCGGTATTTATTGAAAATGTTTAAGTTTAGCTAATGAAGTGTAGATTTTCTTTTTGTTATTAAAACGAAAGTATTAATTATCCAGTGGATTCAATGTCCTTTGAAGGTCAATTAATACCGCTCTTTTCATTAACGTACACACCACGCCTTCACCTAGTCACGCAATTAGAGTATACCACCTACACATTGCAGGCCCATGTCAATCTGTATACTGACATGGACGGTGGGTCGGCGCTGAACTCTGCACTCCATCAGAAGGTCTTAGTTGTGTTTATTAACATTACCGATCGTGATCGATGATGAAAATCCGCTTTGCATCCAGCCTCAACACAATACATTTGGAAGCTGATAATGTAAATAATTGCAGTGTAACGATGAACGTCAATTTTATAAATAAATCAAATTGCGCTATTAAACGCAATTGTTTGATTTATATAAAATTTTCAATTCACAATAGCCTCGCCTATTTAATTTTGTATTCACAATTGCCTTGACATTTAAATTCTTAATGGGTTTTTGAAATAAAACAATTTCTTAAAAATGCGAATAATATCCTCTGTCTGATTAATATGCATACATTTAAGCATGTGATTAGCTAAATGTATTGTAATTAAATAAAAACGATTGTTTATCTTGTACTAAACATCTAGTCCATCAACGTTTATGTGTATTTAAATATCGAAGATAGTATTCAATTTTACAAAATGAGGGCGTTTTCGATAGTTAAATCGAATAAAGGGAACTACCTCGTTAAGAAATCCAATAATATATTTAGATAGATTTGCTCGCAACGTAAATCGAAGGGCTGAAAATGTCGTGTAGACACCATTATCATAGAGGGTCAAAACACAATTCAAAAAAATGCCATTCAGTATTCTCATGATCCGCAGGCGTATAAAAAATGATTTGCAAAAGCAATATCAGAATAAATTCAAAGCAATATGTATTCAAAATAATAACAAATTCTGTTGTTGAAACTGATGCCGACGAATCCTACCATCAAATCACACACAGAGAAAGAAAATAATTCGTTGTCGAGAAAGTTCCGTAAAAGAACCAAACAATACATTCCGGTCAGTTTAAGGTTTTTAGAAGATGGACTTGATGATACTTAGTGATAATCAACTTGACTGGGAACAATTTGACTTTTAATTCTGTTGGGCACTTGGAAATCAATCAAATTGCGGTGAATGTAAATATTGGATAATGAATGGATGGGACATTTTACGTTGCATCCATCCATGATAAAGCAATTACTTACTATTCAAGGCGCCATTGGAGGTCAAAGTATACCACTTGTGGTTTGCTTGATGAGCAGCAAATCCAAAATGGCGTATGAGGAATTATTTTACGAACTTTATGTTTGGCTGAGGCCACTTCGTCATCAGAAAATATTGTAATGATGCATCATACTCCAAGGGCGGTAATATTCTCGCGCGGCTTAGCTCAGGAGATGAGGGGTGCTGTTTCCAAGATATGATAAAGGTATTATAAACAAATGTAAATT